>CAVNYN010271696.1:0-34312 GCA_963692815.1 Nyctanthes arbor-tristis | reverse complement strand
CAGATTGAGTCAGATTGACTCGGGTTTCCAGTTTGGGCCGGCCCTGTACCAGCCCAATAAAGCAATGAGGCCCAAATGAAAAAAAAAAAAAAGAAAGTCAACCCACTATATTAGCATTCTGTGTCTGTCAATTTTCGTCCAACCTATTACCAGCCCAAAAAAATTTACGTCCCTCTTCTTCCCATTTTATAGCCTCACGCCCTCACCACACCACTCACCAGCTTTACAAAAAAATAGGGATCTCCAATTACTCTCTCTTCTTGCACTATCTTCTTCCAGCTTTATGCTTTCTCTTCAAATAACTCTCTTCTTCTAGCTTTCTGCTTTTTTGTAAATTCAAACAAACAAAATCAGGAAAAAAAAAAAAAAAAGAATGCAAGAGGTCGAGGTGTCCAGGGGCAGAAGCGGGAGAACCAGCAGCGGCGGAGGAGGATCGGACAGAGGAGGCGTGGGTCGATTGGACGGTAGACAAGCATTTAGCTATAGCAAATCAAGACCGTCAAATACGAGTAGATTTTGATATGAATTGATGCAAACCGGGACCTTGAAAGGCGTACGGGCGGCGGCGCAGGGGCGTTGAGGGATTGAATTTGGGGGGTTAAGGTTTGTGAGGGATTGAGAGACATATAGTGAAATTGTCTTTGTATGCCGTTGTCATTGAATGGAAACTGAAATTGAAATTGAAATTGAAATTTGTGTTTTGTGTTAGTGTTTGTAACTTTGTATGCCTTTGGTTAGGGATTGAATTTGTGTTAGGGTTTGTATGCCTTTGGTTAGAAAGTGAAATTGTCATTAAATGGACTAAAATAGCCTGAATGATATACAATTTTAGGGGACAAAAAAAAAAAAATTAATTCGGGTCAAACCCGACTCAGGTTGCCCAGTCGGGTTTCAGCGGGTTAAGCGGTTTCTAGCCGCTAGACCCGGATCCGACTCGACCCGGTCGGGTTCCCTACTTCCTCCACCCATTGGCGATCCGGTTATTGTAGCAACCCGACCCGAACTGACCCATTTCGGGTCCGTTGAGTTGGGTTTGTCGGGTTGCTGGATCGGACACCCGGCCTTAATTATCATTGACCATATACAACAAAAATTGCTCTTTCCCCTAATAACATAAAAGTAACCAGCGTCAATTGTCCTGGGCAACATCCATCTACTTTTCTGCAAATGAAATCACAAAGACTTATATTAACCGAGCACCCAAAATTGCATGTACAAGCACAACATAATTGTAAAAATTAGTATTATGATATCAAAAGTGTAGTTTACAAGTAGATTCCTTTTATGTATTACCTGTACAGATCTTTACCATTCTTTTATGTGTGAAACTTTTGAGCTTTTAAATGCTATGCAATCAGGAAAGGCGTCAAAAGTAGAATTATTATAGTGCCAGTTAGGGTACAAACACATATAATAAGACAAGTGTTTTTCTACGTACACTATAATGATTCCTACCTACGTCAAAAGTAATCAAGCAATAGGAAGATTATGCAAAAGAAATAGATACGACTGACTAGAAGTAGTATAGAGTATAGCATGTGGTCCATATCATCTCAGAGTTGACATAGCATCTACTCTAAGCTGTCATGGCTGTAAGAGTATCCCTAGTGCAAATACCATGATGGTTGATGCAATAAATGAAGTCTAATTATAAGAATTAAATGAACCTCTTTTTTTATACAAACAACGTACAGAGGCTTTAGATATTTATATAGATGAAGTCCTAATCCTTATATATGAAGTCCTTATCTATTAAGAGCCATTACGGTTTATCTGTCAATACGTTGGAGCCCTCAAGCTCTTCCGATCTAAGAAAACATTAGAGATAACAAACTTCCCCCCATAACATTGGCCAAACCAAGATGTTAATAAACCAACCACTATGCTCCACAAAGAAAATCCACACATATATCCAGTATGAATATAACGCACATACAAACACCCAATCTTATTACTCGAACACTTCCAACAAACAACACGATAACTCCTCCATCACCCTATCCAATATATGATCGCAAAACTCCGATATAGCATTCCCAGGCATCACATAATATTTATAGTAACTAAATGTGTTCATTTGGACTTACTAGGAAAATCCTGATCTCGAAGCACAATACTCCATGTGTCAGGTAACATCAATACAAAAAGTGCTTTATCAAATCAACTACCTGTGAATTACATCAATGAAAATGAGTTCCACATGCGCGTTAGCCGAAAGGGATAATGACGCTGGTAATTAATTAAAAATTGTAGTAATTTAAATCAATCCCTATTCAAAAAATAATATGTCGGGTGTGTGCCCATCATACTTGCGCTCCATGCTGGTATTGAGGTCCGATTGAGTTGCCTAGCAATCAGGAAATCAACAGATAGCTGGGGCCTATATGGCTCCACCTCTTAGCTAGATTTGTAAAGAATAAAGCATTGTGTAAGACTAAACGTAGTGGGCCTATATGTATGATACACATAAATGTAAGACTAGTAATTTATGTGTGGGTAATTCTCTAAACTTTATATACATTAATTGCTTATTTGGCTCCATTGTGGCGCTCAATCACCACAACTTATAGGATAAACGCAAAACCTTATTTACATTACCCACACATAATTCTAAATGTTATTTATGTGTGGGTAATTCTTCAAGTTTTATATATATGTATTGCTTACGTGGCTACAATATGGCGCACAATCATCATAACTTGTAGGATAATTATAAAACCGTATTTACATTATCCACACATAGTTATGAATTTTTTATGTGCGTGTAATTCTTAAATTTTTATGTATACGTAGACGCACCTACACTCAACAATTTTCAGAAACACAACACACGAAAACACATATTCAACTCAAGAAAAACTCTCTTTTTCTTATTCAAAATGCAACCGAGAACCCTATCATGTGTGCTCACATAGTGTATCTACTCTAATGGGCCGGGCCTACAAGAATTTCATGGAACAAAACAAAACCAAACACATCAAGCAAAGAATTAACTAAAAATCGAAAAACACAACATAATTTTGGAAAATATGATAGTAGTAGTGGTAAAGCTACTGGTTCAATTCATCTCGTCGAGTTGCCCAAAAGATTTGTGTCATGGCCCAAAAAGGGATTATGTATGCAAAAGTTACATCTATTTTTTTGAACGCCGGCAATCATATTATCCTATGTTTGGAAAAATCATTGAAACTCGTATGATCTATTGATTTTTTCAACAAAATCATTAAAAATTATATAGAATCCTTTTAAAAAAATTACATAGAACCTTATTAAAAAAGGTAAAAAAATAAAAAATATTCAATTTAAAAACCTTATAATAGAAAATTACTAGTTACTTACATCGATCCAACTTGGCGCACCGTCATCACAACTTAGAGACTAATTGCAAAACCGTACTTATATTATTTGTACATAATTATAAATAAATGTATTTATGTGTGGATAACTTTTATAATAATAACTTTATATACACATAAATTAATTTATATAGTCAATAAATGACGTGGCTCAAACCTGACGCATAGTCAATACAAATGAATCCAAACCGGCCCAAAAGCCACGCCCCCAACCCACCCCCATTTTTAATTTCCCTCGCAACAGTTCCCTTTCTAAGCTTCAAAAAGAAATAAAAACAAAAGGAAAGGTAGACGTGAAAAGAGGACTTCTAGAATTAGGAATACGACTTTACCTGCCTTTAAATTCGATCCCCTCTCAATCGGACGGGAACTAGTGAACGGTTGCCGCCCAAAGAATTGCCTCTCGTCGTCATCGCGTCATCAAGTCTCTATTTGGTCACCGGTCGGCAATCACTCGCACAGCACAATAGCCAAAGCCTCAGGTTAGCTGTACCTAATTCCTAAATTCCTAATTCCCAATTAGCTTTTGAAAATTGTTTATGTTCAGTTCGACGAATTTGCTATTCAACCTTCTTGGTTAATCTATCTAGAGTACTGCCCCAATGCCAGTGTTGACTCCTCCATTAGCACCATAAATTGATTTGACTCCTGCCCTGCTGCCACGATACCTTGTTTATTAAGAATTTTTGAGTTTCTGACCTGTGTTTCATGTTAATCCTGGTCCATTTTTTATTAATGAGTTTTATTGGGTGACGATGTGAAATGGTTGTCTGAATTTTTTTTTTTTATTTCAGAGGCGTCAACCGAATTACAGTCCATGGATGCTCCAATGCAGTTGTTGTTCTTGGTGTTGTTGGCAAGGTACTGATTTTTTTAGCCTTAAGAATACGAGTTTCTGGGCATTGATAAAACTCAAAATTACATGTTTCCATTTATATATGTTATGAACTTTATTTAATATGATTTAGTCCCTAGGCTAATGATTCAGGTATTGAAGTTTATGATGCTGCTAATGATCAACGAGTAACATTCATTACAACTTGCTCTCTGTAAAATAATTAAATACCCACGGTCTTTATTTCCAATACTTATCCACATATGATGAATTTTTAGCTTTTTCTTGGAATGTTGGTCCTTTAGTTGGCAGCCAATGTCCCATTTAATTTGTGATAGGTGTTTAATTGTAATGTTTAAACCCCCTATATGTGTTGTTAATTATGTGATAATATGTTTAAAAGTTCATATTTATGTTTAATTTGATAAATTGTAGGTTAAATTCAAGAGGAAGTCAAAATGGACGATTTTGGATCAATTTTGCACGAATTATGAAGTATGAGGACCAAAACGAACAAATTGAAAGTCGAAGGATGGAAAGATTGCATGCAGGAAGACATGCGGCTGCATGGCGCATGGTTGGACAGATTTCCAGCAGCGTATGCATGCGGCCATTATGTGGCCGCATGTGCTTCCACATGACGGGACAAAATTCATGGTAGATGACCGTGGCCGCATGTGCTTCCACATGACGGGACAAAATTCATGGTAGATGACCCATGCGGCCGCATGGATGGGTTTTCGGGAATAATTGCGATTTTCCTATTTCTGTCAGAACCCTCTTCAAGGCAAACTTAGAGCACAAATTTTACCTATTTTCTTAGGTCTTTTAGACCTTATAAAATGGGGTCTAACCCAGTATTAAGGACAGAGGGAGACACCATATACAAAACTCCATAAAAAAGAGGGAGAAAAACACAAAACTTTAGAGATTCGGTAATCTGGTTCAATATTCAAGAATGAGAAGCTTGATGCAAGAGTTCTTCATCTTATTCAAGAGCTAATTACCCGGGTTATGCGCTTTATTTATTTGTGTTCTTCATTTATGATGCGTAACTTATTTTAAGTTGGGACGAACAATGTAACCTAGTTAGGACCATTGTCGTGTTTTTCATGCTAAATTTATGCAATTAATTTCTATTATTATTGGTATATTGTTTTATCTTCATCTTTGTAGCCAATGGATGAATGAGTGTATGGACTTTTGTTGAACTCGAGAGAGAAATATTTAAGTTAGCTTATGCAATAAGAATCATTAATTTAGACAAGACAAAGAGATTTGCTTGTTGTTAGTGCGATCACGTAGGGTGAACTTCGCGAAGGCTTACATGAATCTCTTATCGATTAATGCACTTAAGAATATTGTTAACGCGCTCACTTAGAGATAGGCGAGGGGGCCTAATTTTGTAGGATTAACTAGCTTTGAAAGGAGTATTTAGTTAATTTCGTGAGATTCAATCGGTAACATGGATTAATTATCGCTAGACTAGGTGGTCCAACTATGGTGAAGTCGTGAGTCCTAACTCATATCCATCATATATTTCTCTCTAGATCTTTGTATATATTTTATTTTTTTAATTTTATTTACTTGTTTATTTATTCTCTTTTCCAAAACACAAAATATTTTATCATTCAAATAAAGTAAGAACTAATAATTTTGGTACTTAATCCGATTCTTGTGGAAACGATAACTTAGACTCATTGTCCACTGTATTACTTGTTCGGCCCATACACTTGCGGTTCACACACATATTTTACACGAACAATTTGTAAGAATCACAATTTGGTAACTTTAGTTTGAACATGTAAACCATCATCTTCTTTTGGACGTTCATGGTTTGACATACTCTAGCTATGTATGTCAAAAATTTAATGGCAGGTATGTATTTTATCTCTTGTTTACTTCTTGAACCAGGAAAGAGCTATATCCAAATCATGCCAAATTGCTAATGTGAATGTATAAGAGCTTCATGTGAATGATTTAGTAGTTTCCTTTGTAAGGTGTTTATATATTATAAACTGTAATTATATATTTGTTGCTTATTGTTAGGATTGTTTGGTAGATAGAACATGAATTCTATTGAGATAAGTATTTCCATAGGATGTGTTTCAATTAGTTCTACTGTTGTGTAATTCCTTGATGAAAAGTCTAGAATATTTCCATGCTACTACGAGGATTGGTTATTGGAGCTAGCAAGATGGAGGAGAAAATATCCCAGCCGATGTGAACAATACAGAATACATACAATTTCCAACAAGAATTCCACATCAATTGGATAGAATAGAAAAATTCATCACAGAGAAAATTCTCTGATTCAGTGATTCTCTTCGTTACAGCTTACGAGTTTTTACCAGTTTCTTTTATATGCTGTTGATATGAATTTGATGGCGATTAACTATTGAACTTCTTATAGATTAATATTAGTATTTTTTTTTGAACGGGTGAAAGACTAGTGATTTCTTGTAATAGCCTTTTGTTTCTTTGTTGAAGAAGATTCTTTTACTAACTAATTTCTATGTAATCGATAGGTCAAGATGGCGAATGAATGTATAGGTGAAGAAGTAGAGAAGTTGGTTGCTGAACTTCTAGAACTCTTGCTTCTGGAGAACGTAGGGTTCTAAAAAGAAGAAGAGAAGAATGATCCTGAGTTTGTGAAGAAGCTTGCATCCCTTGTTGACTTGTACTTCAATGTATCAATGATGCCTTTGGAACTACTTTTTGATTTTATTGAACTCATTTTCAAAATTTATTAGGATATTGCAATTACAGTTGGACATTGTTGTGTTATGAATACATTTTTAATTTCCTTAGTGTTTGTAGTATTTATGCTACCATTGTTTTAAATTTATAGTTACGAAATTTATTTATAATTTTATAAGATTTTCTATAGATGTAAATGGGGGAAAAAGGTAAATTATTAACCACATTTAATTTCTTTTACCCCTACAAATATACTTTTACTGACACATATCCATACTTTTACCCGCAGAATATTTTAAGTTTTACCCACACATAATCTTATTTTTTTACCCACACATAATAAATTATACGTCATTATCCTGTCAGTGGAAACGTCATCATCCACCTCAATTAACATGTCATCATCCATGTTAGGTGACGTGTCATCATCTACGTCATCATCTATGTCCTGTCAAATCAAGTCGTCCACGTCAACATTGCATACGTGGTAGTCACATCACCCACACATATTACAGTAGTTACTTACACATGCATGTGTAGGTAAAAGTACAAGATTTACCCACACATAAACCTATGTGTGGGTAAAAATTTTTCTCTACGGACCGATACCCACACTTGTTGACGCTTACATTATGTGTAGGTAAAAGTTTTTACTTACACATATTCATATTTTACCCACACTTACATGTGTGGGTAAAACCCCCGTTTTCTTCTAGTGTTAATATGCCTTGTTGAATAGAAAGAATACTTAATATGCCTCATTGGTAATGGCTGACAAGCCCACACATCATGTCTATCTCGCCCGTACCCCACTGCAATGCCTATTGCACTACTAAATTGCCTTCTCATTCGAAGATTTAAGCCTTTTGCCTGACCCTTTTGCTCATACACGCACTGGGTCTTTAACCACAACCTCTACTTGGCTACTACTCAAAATAGGTTGGGTATGGCTTTCACCCTGTCATCCATGCTGTTTAAATCTGTGCTTACACTTTTCAATTGGCTCGACAAGTAGTTACTATGTGCTACACTGAATGATGCCTTATTGACGATGACTGTAGCAAGTTGTTCAAGCCCGGCTCTCCTCGTTTGCAATGAGTTGGCAGTGAAAACATTAGAGGCTTGGGCATACGGAGGGTCATTCTTCGCACTTTTTGTCCATCATTGCAATATATATTGCTCAAGCAATGTCATGATTTGCTTAACCTGTATCCAACAAAGCATAGGCTGACAAGGAACCCTCTTAAACTTAAACATTCGAAAACTACAAGAGATGTGTTCTGTCAGAATGGTATAGTTCAACTCCCGTTATCATTCTACAGTATTTCCTATCCGTGTAAATAGCCGCACCGCGTACGTCAGCCAGTCATCTAAACTGTTAATATCATGATAAGTTTAGAGGGGAACTTGCTCCATCTCAGCCTGGAACTATTGAAACACGGCCTTCATTTATATGTCAGCCATTTGATGTTCCATATCATAACCCGAAATTGGCCCTAGCTTCTCATTCAAGTCACGACGGTTGGCCTCCAATTCGTGGTGTCTCTGGTGTACGACCACTTGAGAAATACTTGTGACTACCTCATTTAACAAGCATTTGATGTCCACGTACCTCTTGAAAAATGAATGACTACTTTCTACCCTTTGGCTGCTCAACATCCCGGCCGAGAAACTACCTTGACATATGCCAACACCCATTGCTCGCGCACTGAGAATATTTCACGCGACCATTTGTTCTCCACCAACTCCATCATACTTGTTTTCGCCAACCATTCATGGTCAAATTGTTCAGGCCTCTCTGAATCCATAATAATCCACACGAGGTCCTGATGTAGATGGCTATAGAGCCCAAAACTCATCTTCTTTGGAAACTTTTCAAGGATATGCCATAGACAGTGATGATGGGATGTATCGGGAAATACTTCAGCAACTGCAAGGGCAATGACTACGGATTGCAACATGGCAGATTCGGGGCGGATCGGCCCCGCCCTACCCCCGACTATTTCAGGTCAGGGCGCGAACAAATGGAACCAACAATCAGAGTGTAGACGAATAGAAAAGAGGAAACTTCTTTCAAATCAAACAAAGAAAAAAATTAAAATTGCAAAAACATAAATTCCGGACAAAGAATACACTGGAAGTAAACAAAATCATTCTTACATGGTATATCAAATTACATAAAAAAGAAATCCAAAAACATAAGAATGTACTGAAACCTGTTGTCACGAGAAGGTTTGGATTTGGGACGGAAATTTTATCCTCCTGCAAATTGCAATCCATGTTAGCGATGCCATTTTTCTTTTCCATTTATACCTTCCCCCAACCCCACTTGTTTATCTAGCTGTGTTGTTTTGCTTTAATTTCTTCAAAAGTTTGAAGATTTTTTGAGTTTTCATTTGGGAGTAACTTTAAGGGTTTCTCGTTTACTGCCATACTTCCATTCTTCTGGGCCACTGTGGTTCTGCCGAAATTTATGGGTTTTGAATTTTTTTTAATAATAATAATACACTAAACGGATCGGGGCGGATCGGGGAGGACCCTGGCCCGCCCGACCCAGTGACCCGTGTTAGGGTGGCGTATCACGCCTCGATCCGTCCCACCAACCCCCGGGGTAGTATTTTTTGCCTCGTTTTGTTCGGTTAGCAGTTGGATCGGGGTAAATTGTCATCCCTAGCTATGATAGTGTCCTAGTCTGTAATTATGACTCCCAGTGCTGCGTGCCACGGCATAGCTTCTAAGAACTTTGAAAACAGCCACACAAATGATTCCCCTGTCTACCTACTTAACATGTAGGAGTGGGCGATCGGTCGGGCGGTTCAGTTTTCCAGCGAAACCGCTACCGAAACGCCCTTGTTCGGTGGAGGATTTCTTCCCACCGAACTGAACCGATTGGGTGCAGCCACCAAACCGGGTCGAACCGAACCGGTTTGGTTTGGTATAAACCGTTTTAATTTTTTTTAAAGAAATGTCAAAACTACGTTTAATTATGTAATGAAGACTGCGGGCAAACTGAGCCTTGTTTTTTGTACTATGGCGATTAGAAGTGGTCGCGTTTGAATATTTTCACGTTTAATTGGTTTGTGGAAAAAGTTTATGTCAAAATACCCAAGATAACAAATTGGTAAACTAACGGGATACAATTATACATTATAATATAATAATATGAAATCAAACTATAAATTCGGAACGCAAAACCGGAAACGAGCGAAAAAATACGAAAACATGACAAAAAATAGAAAAGGCATTTTTGACCCTCTAAATGACCTCAAACGCCCAAAATCCCTCAGACGTCACAACAAAGCTTCGAGTCTTGTCCATCTCGTCGCGAGCTTTCCGGAAAGGCATTATGGACGAAAATCGGACGCCGTATGCAAAAGTTAAGCCATTTTGAAGTTTAAAGTTTTTTTTTTCCATTTTTTAACCCAAAAAGATTAAAAGGCGTATACGCGGTCGGTTTTCATCCCCAATTCGATTTTGTCATGCACGGCTCGGTTTTTCGGTCGGCTCCACGGTCAGTTTTGTGATGCTCGGTTCGGGTTCGGTTTTTAGTGGTTTTACTACAAAAACCGGTCTCCAACTGAACTGGTTTTTGGGGCAAAAAACTGGCTGAACCGGCCGGCCAAAGGTGAAAAACCGGTGGTTTCGGTTCGGATCAGTCGGTTGACGGCGGTCGGGTCAGTTTTTCAGTGAAAATGCCCACTTCTACTAACAGGTCATATCTGAACACTATGGTCTGACGATGGTGATTAACGCCGACAAATGGAGCCAAATACCAACCATACTTATTTGTACTAAATATGGTGTAAAAAACCACCACATCTCCAAAGAAGGCGTAGGCGTTTCTAGAGTCACTGTCGGCCCAAACGACTCTTGTGACGGTGCTGTCACTAGCAGTCTAACAGTGTCATAGCACTAGTAGAAATCATCATTCCCCTCCTTTTGTGCCTCGAAAGGATATATCATAGACTATGTGCCCGTTTTGAAATTAATGATCGTTGAATAAATTGAAATTTCATTAGAATTTTGCACCCCTTTTTGCATTTGAATTGTGCTGTTGCCAGCAATCAAACGTAAACTTTTTTGCAACTTTAGATCTTTCATTTGATTAATATTCACACTTGATGATTTCGACACCAAATCCCCACATAGTTAGAATAGCCATCTAGTTAAGTGGATCCTCTCAGAAACGCGTTGAAGTGATTTTTCTAATTATAGGTGATGGAATTTAAACTGGTGATGTAAATCTTTCAGGGAAATTTACGAAATACACCTTATATATTTATAAAGTATTTACAATTTACATATCGTGTTTTAAATAATTACGATCCATACCTTACATTTCATTTAATATTAGAAAACACGCGTTTTGTTTTAAAAAAAAATTAAAAAATTATTTATTTCAACAAAAATACCCTTTTGTGACTAACAAATCACATCTCTTATATTATGGTATATAACACGTTACATACAATTTCATATTAACAATTCTTTCATCAAATTTTTTTTCTTTCCCACTTTTATTTTTTTAAAAAATTAACTATATATGATAGTGAATTATAATTAGCAAATTGAGAGCAAGGTGTCGTCGTCATAATCGTCATTAAATAGATATGAATAGATGTGTTATTTATAAAAAATAATTCTTCTTTGATTTTGTTATTTTTCTTATTTAAAAATAGATGTGAATAAATATGAAAAACACATAATAAATAAAAAGGGGGAAAACTAAGATACAAAATGGTACTAACTATCGTGTATCATTTAACTTGATTTTTTTATACATTGAGTAAAACTTATTTACTGAAGTTAAGGATGTATTCATTTTTTCTCCTACTCTATAAACTAAAATAAAAAAAAAATTATATGTATTTTCTAAATGATATGTAAAACGTTACAAATATATGTGGCGTGATTTGTTAGTCATAGATATCGGTAATTCCTTGTAAAGAAGTAATTCCTTGTAAAGAAGTAATTTTTTAATGTTTTTCAATAAAAAGTATATTTTATTAATGCTAAATGAAATGTAGGATATATATTTTTATTTCTAAAAATATGATATGTAAATTGTAAATATACTATAAATATAGGGTGTATTTCATAAATTTTCCAATCTTTTAACCTTAAAAATTTGAAGCCATTTATGAATATACTAGTGTACGTACATGCGTTACACATAAGTTAGCCGTAAACTATATTTTTATGCAAAAAAACTCATTAGCTAAAAATTGTGACTAATTTTGGCATTGATAATTTATAAATGCCATCATAACTGCAAAGTTGTGAATCAGTGCGTTTTCCTATAACCAATTACAACTATGGCATAGCGAATAACACTATACTAAACCAATGTTAAATGTTATTTATTTTTTTTTATAAATGAGGATATAGGGGAGGGAAGGGAAGGGAAATTTAGAGAGAGACATGTGTGGTTCGAACTGGGGACTTCTGACTCGAAATGAAATTATCGTAACTACTGGAATATATTTCTAAGCACAAGTGCTAAATATTATTGATTAGTAGACGCCATGAAACTTTTTGAGGATCCAAATTTCCACTGCAAATTCTTGAGAACATGGTTGAAAGCTATTAATTTACATTTCCCACTTCAAATAGTTCCAGGAGGATTGTAGTTTTAGGAAGACATGCATGAAAAATATGCATGGAAAAAGAATCAAAAGAAATGGTACAATTGGAAAAAGGAGAAGGCAAAATGAATCAACTGTGGAGACGATGGGAAATTGTGCCAAGTGTCTACAATTTTAATTTTATTATACCATTTGCTAAGGAAATTGTACCATTTTCTCAAGCCTCTTATAGTACTAGTTTGAGCCCGTGCGTTACACGGGATGTGCTCATATTTGAGCTTGAAATAGCACCAGTGTTGAATTAAATGAAAATTTTGATTTAATGAATAATGTTTAATTAGTTTTAACCAAAAAAATGAATAATTAAATAAGGGCCTAAGAGTTAAGTATGCCTTTAAGATATAACCTAGTAAAATAGGTGAGCCACGGGGAGGCGGAGAAGATGAGATTGACAAAGTACGGGAAGAAAAAGTATTTTTTCATTGATATATTTAACTTGATAAAAAAATAAAATAAGATTTGAAAAATAACAAAATTAGAGACATGCATATATCAAAATCCCAATACTACTAACATAAAAAACGAAGAAAAATCATTAGCATTACATAAACTACAAACAAGGATAATACTATTCATCACCTCACGTAACAATGTGTTGTAGAAAGATACAGTTAACACTAAGCAAAATACATGATTCCATAGGTCTATAGAAAATAGTTAATACATAAAATAAAACAAAACAAAAAAAGACCCACATCTAAAAATGAAATCCACTGCAAACTTCTTCCACTTCTTTAAGCTTATGTAGGAAATGAAGGATCTGGAACATTTATAACCCTGTTCAAAGAAATCACATTATGAAAACTTGTAAACAAGTCATCTTTAATTTGAAAGCTAGCAATCAACATTTCATGCAAGACACATCTCTTGAAAGTTCTACCACCTTAAAGATTCGAAAAAGCAAACAAAATTCCACCTACCTTTGAGAGGTCGTGTGAGCCAATCAAGGTTCAAATGCAATTTCTGGTCACTTGTCGAATGCGCCAAATAATAATCAATTTCCTTACTCAAGATTAAACAAATTGTAGTAGCGGAGTAAAGGTCGAACCCACAGAGAACAATGAATGAATCAAGCAATTAAATGTTAATTAGGTTGGGGGTTTTGAGTTGAATTATTAATAAACTAATTTGAAAGCTAGTTAAAAATGAAACTAATAAATTGAGTAGAAAAGATTAATGAAGCGAAACACCTAATTCTTGGTTTAGTTGAGTTCAAACTAATAATTCTCAAGCTTTTGAGACGTACTTCTAGCATGCAATTAGGAATTCCATCTCTATGTATTGTTAGACTCCAATTACCCGAACTTTTCCTTAAGTGTAACTAATTCAAACAAGTTCTCAAATTAGGTTAATGGCCTTGGACAATCTAGAATGAGCTCTCTAAATTTAATGCAAAGCCAATGTGTGGAACAAGAAAACTAGGTTAGACTAATACACAAAATCGCAAGCTCGTTTTGTAATATTAGGTTGTGATATCCCTAGAAATTAAAATCGCTAGTTGCTACAAACGAATTAGGGGAAATAACATTTACGTATTGAATACCTAATTCTAGCAATAGATAAATAGATGCATCAATCAAAGGGCCATTTCGAAAGGAAAACACTGAATTATCATATACTTGATAGTAGAATATCACATCAATCCCAATTAACAATACTAGAAATAACGTTAAGGAAAGAGCTAAAAGAAAAACAAATCTTTAGACATTAACATCCACTCGAACTAGGTAGAAGAGGCCTTAGCCTTGCATGCTCACATCGATCTCAAACTTCTAATCTTCGATCTTCAATCCTCTTGTGTTTCTTCAAAATTCTTCTCTTTGTTGTGTATCTTTTCTTTCCATCTCTCCCACCTTTTATAGTTCTTGAGAAAAACCCCCAAAAATACCCAAAAATTGTGCATAAATTTGGGCCGAAAACAGAGTCCAAAAACATATGGGAATTCTCGCGTACAAGGGAGGGCAGCCGCCCTCAGCCATTAGGGCTCCCGCCCTCATTCTTCTGCCAAACTTTCTGCTTTTTCGCACATAAAAAGCGGGTGCACTATCAAGCAGGGTGCCCGTCCTGCCTTCTCTGCCAGTGAGGGGCGATCTCCAACAATTTCATCTTTTTATTTTCTTTCTTTTCAGTCCTCCCAGTTATGTTGTCCTACACTTTGGTCCCCGAGTTTCAAAATATTTGTAAAGTACGTCCAAACTCGGTTTTCTCTTCTTTCTACTTGGTCATGTTCCAAATGAACAAACTAACCAGATCGACTATTTTAAGGTACTAAAACACATCGTAAAACATCAATGTGGAGAAATTAAACAAGATAATATAACACCTATCAATTTCCTAAATTTCATGGAACACAGTTTTTAGGTGATCATTCTCTCATACATTTTTGAGAATGCTCCTAGTCAAACTCGTGCATCATTCAGTTGTTGCATAAATTCATATTTTCATAAATAAAACTCCTACTTTAAGTCTTTAACCATTATGTATTTTTACAGAAGCCACAAAAGATCATGACCGTCAAATTTAAGATTCCTCTTTAACTTGCATGGTACAACAACGACTACGTCGTGGCAAAGATTCTATATATTTGTATGCAATTTTGTTCTTTAATACAAATGATTATTGGCTGATTTGTCAAAAATTCACTAATAACAAGAGGTTTTGCAAATGGCAATTCATCAATAATAAGAAGTTTTGCAATTCTAAAATGGCAAAGGTTAAGATCTCAAGAAGATTAACTATTAGCATAAGTTATGCAAAGAATATAGTGAGAACTACCTCATACCTCATTAGGGACTCATTATTTTCCGCGTCGAAGTTCCCCATGATCTCCTACTACGTAAAATCAAGAAACATAACCCATACAATACCTGTAGAGTAACGATTTTCTTAATAGATGATTAGTACATTGTGCAGAGAAAAGAAAAAATCTTAATATAACACCCTAATTCTTATTATTTGCTCCCTCTTACTCATTTAACAGATACAATAAAACTTATCAATCCACATAAAAATAAGTTTAGATACATATACCATAGCTTCAGAGGCAAACATGACTTCCTAGAAGTATCATTCTTGAAACTCATTTGCAACAACATCCTTTACTTCATAGAGCTTGGATTTTCATCTAGCAAGAGGCTACACTCTAAGTCCCAAAATGGCACAACCATGTCCAAATATATTTTGAACAGAACTTCTAAGTCCTTGAGATAATACTTTTCGTATTTTGGAGTCTCATTAAAAACCTAGATCATACTATAGGAAAGGGAAAAAAAAAGATAGAGAATTTAACAATACAAAAACAAATAAATATTGAAGAAATATTTGACTAAAATATGGAGGAGAAACAATCATCAAAAAATAAAAAGGATAAGAAAAGAGGCAAAACAAATGAAAATTTGCAATGAATAGGGAAAATGGACAAAAGGAATTTGAAATCAGAGAAAAACCCAAAAACTAATATAGAAATCAAATTGGAAAAGATAGAAAACTAACAATTTCAAATCACTCAATCAGGTTAAAATGTGGGAAAGAGAAAAAAAAGAATTCCAAGAATAAAAAACTGAGAATGGACACATTAGAACAAAAGAAATTATAAGATGTTGCTTAGATGATTTTATTAAAACCAGAAATTAAAAAAAAAAAAGAGATAAAAGATGGCCCAAAAAAAAAAGGATGAAACATTACATGTAGACAAAGGAAAAAAAATAAAAAAGAATGAAACTTGGTGATGAGAGCTGTGTTGCCGCAGGCGACGCTATGAGGCAATATCGACACCCAGAACGATGTCGTTTTGGGCAACGAAATTTGACCAATTGTTTGGATTTTGACCCATAGCCATTTATAATATAATATATATATATATATATATATATAATGAGAACAAAAATATATATATATATATATATATATATAATGAGAATAAAGTGTCTGGCACCAACTTTCCCTCCACTTTTGTAGCACCATAAGATATTTGATGATGTCATTATAATGTCACTGATTCTTTATTATTTATTTATTTATTGTTTATTTTTTTAAAGATTTTGACCATTGATTTATTGTTTATTATTTATTATTATTTTCTCTGCCCTTGCCCCATTCTCGAAGCAGACTGGTGATTCTTTATTATTTATTTATTTATTATTGTTTATTTTTTAAAGATTTTGACCACTGATTTATTGTTTATTATTTATTATTATTTTCTCTGCCTTTGCCCCGTTCCTGAAGCAGACTGGTGTATTACCACTTATTTTATTGTTTTATTATTTATAATTATTTTCTCTGCCCTTGCCCTATTTCTGAAGCAGACTGGCGTACGCACCTTATCTTTATCCCGGCAAGGCTTTTGATAGACACTCATTTCCGGGATCTTTTCTCTTATTTATTATTATTATAATTTTTTACCAGTCGATTTCTTACTTTATCTAAATCGATTTTTTTCTCATATATTGTTTGAAAGTTCCCTAATATTTGCACATTCCTTTGGTAATTTAGGTTTCCTTTGACGATTACGCAGTGGCTTTGGTGGCGTGCTTCGGCTGGATTCTATCCCCAATTCAAATCCGATTTTCTGCAGACTTCAAAAAAGATAAGGTAATCGATTTTTTACCTTATCAAAGGGATTTTCTGCCGATTTCATTTACCTTTACATTAGTTTCTTCCCCAATATGTATAAATACCAGCTTTACAGATTCCTTTTTTTTTCATTCACAATCTTGCTCTCAATAAGTTTCTTATTCTACAATTTCTTTGTATGACAATGTCTTTGATTTTGCATGGGTTGGATGTCGTCACCAATAAACTTGACAAGAAGACAGCTTTCTTTGTGAGGGTTGTTCGAAAATGGTTCGCTGTTGCCTAATGGGACGAAAACCTCATTCTATTGTTAGAGATGGTTTTAATGAACGAAAAGGTACGTAGTAAACATCTATATTATTAGTTGTCTTACTTAACACATTAACTTTGTATGCGTGTTTGTTTGTATATATAACCTTGACTATGCATTGTTCTTTTACATTGTTCTTTGTATGGGTGTTTGTGGGCCAACTATGTTGTAGAAAACAATGTCTAATTTTGAGTTAGTTGCATTATTTCGTCTATAAAACAAATAAAGAAATTTAAATTGTTCCAATATACATAAGTCATTTTGAACTCTTCTTTTGACTCTTTCAACTGCTCATACTCCATCTAATATTCTGCCATAATTTTGAACTGTTCCAATATATGGAGACATTTTAAAAAATTTTCCCCTTCAAATCATTGCTTGCCATTTATGACTTTGGGGGCTTTGTGTTAGCGTGATGATAATTCGATCTTTTTGGGCGGTCAATTATATTATTGAATCTGTTTTATTTTTACTTGGACTTTAAGCTGATAAGATATACAAGAACATGTTATAACTCATTGCTTGCCCTTCAATTTCCTTCCATTTCTGAATTGTACCAGACCTCCTTTATGCCTTGGCAACCTTCATTGTGTTTCCAGCATTATATTTCTGAGAACTTGAGCTAGACTATGCCATCAACTTGAGTACATCTTACTCAAATTGTGTATTTTGCAAAATGTAGCTGATATTATGCTTAGCGGACAGCATTAAATTAGTTTAGAGGTGAATCTTTTTCCCCAAGCTGAAGCTATGTTTTCTAAAAGATATGCAAGTTTTATCCTACTCTTACTGATACTCTGTTTTGTTTATCACGATTTTATGTAGTTTTCTCATAGTGCTTTATATTTATGTGTTCTAATGCTAGATAAGTGGGTTACCTTTGACTTCAAATTTTGAATTTTTGCAAAGATTCTAACTGGAAATTGAATTTAGATGGGTCAATCACTTTATGGTTCTTTTTTTTTTTAAGACTCCAAGGCATTTTTACCGTAGCTTTGTGGGTCCTCAAAGCCATGATTTTTTAATATGCAATTAACTTGATGGACTTCTTTTGATTTAGCGGGGTTGGTTACTCTTTTTCTTATGCTTATGGTGCAGGCAATTTTTCTCTTTCTTTTTCACATTTTTACTCTATTTGGTATTATCTTAAGAAATTGTGAGCTATTTTTTGGCATTCTCATTAGGAAATATACTTTATAACTATTTGATAATGAATCCTGAGATGCCACTCCAACTCTGCCAGAAACTTTTCTTCATCCTCCATTACTGTTCCAATTCACACTGTCCTTAAATGACCCGTGTTCACCCATGGACAGTTTTATGTTGGAATTTCGAGAGTTACAAATAGAAACAGATTAAAGATTTTAATTTGTGACTATGAAGGTCGGCCGACAAATTCTACAGTAAATGTCGAGTACAAAGAGGTTTTCAGAAATATAAATTAATTTTGGTGAGATTATGGTGGTAAGTATTTTAAATACTTCTTTAATATACATACGATTCTACGTACTTAATCAATACTTTACATTCTTCTATTTTTACCTTTTTGTTGCATTACGAGAGTTCTCTTAGGAACATTTATCAATCAACTTATTAGGTATATTGGCATCAATGTTGTATTTGTTAATATATGTGTTAGTCTTCAATCATAGACTATGTAAAATTTTACTTGACTACCAATGATTTTTTGACAAATTTTAACTTTCTTTAAATTATAGATAGTTTTATTTTACGTCTTTAAAACGCACCTTCTTTTAATAATTTAATATAGATAATTGTTTACAGAATGATTGTCTTACCTATTATTCATATCTTATAAGAGTTACAAATGTTTACCTGCTGATTTTTTTATCTTTTTTTTTTACACAGGTTATCAAAATTATCTGTTCGTCCCAATGT
The DNA here is from genome assembly GCA_963692815.1 of Nyctanthes arbor-tristis. Classification (NCBI taxonomy): domain Eukaryota; kingdom Viridiplantae; phylum Streptophyta; class Magnoliopsida; order Lamiales; family Oleaceae; genus Nyctanthes; species Nyctanthes arbor-tristis. The sequence continues at coordinate 14,995 of CAVNYN010271696.1, read as the reverse complement.
AGTTGCCTTATGCTGATTTTTTGGTGTAATAACTTCTGTATTGCTTATTTTTAGTTTACATGTCTTCAATGTTGAAAATTAATGTAAATTCTCCTATTACGCCCGCATGACCGTTGTTCAAGAAATTTAATTGAGACAAGGAAAAATAAAAGACGAAGACGAATTTAACGGACTGTGAAAACTTTCCACTATATGATTAAAGTCACTTATAACCATACAGAATTTTCACTCGCAAAATCAATTTCCCAAGTATAACAAGAAAAATACATCAAGATTTACTGCATCTATCAATTTCTACCCTTTGCCTAACTCGCGAAGAATTAAAGAAATCCTAAGACGCTAGGCTATTATTTTTCTTCACAAGACTCTCTGACCCGACCCAAGTGGCACCCCGAGTTTTACTACACTTAATTTTCTACCCTTTGAACAAACTACAAAGAGTTACAAGAAAACTCTTCAAGGTGCTAGACTCACTAATTTTTCTCTCAACTCACTTGTACCACTTATGTATAAAAGAAGAAGAAAACATCTCTATTTATAGGCTTCGTTTCCTTGGAAGACAAGACAATCCTTTTATGATTTGAATTCCTTTTCCTCCTAGGATTCTTCTTCTTTCCCTTTCCTTTTCCTTTTCAACTTTGGATTATTTTTGGCAACAAACCCAACAATCTCCACGTTGCCAAAATAAGCCAAAATCTTCATCTTCTCCAATCTTGTACACAATACTTGAGAAATTACCAGGTAAGCCTTTGACACACTCTGACAGTCCCATACTCCACCACATGAGTATAATCACTTAGAATTAACAACAAATTTCAAGCATTTCATCGGCTCAATGTTGAAATAAACCTGCTGATATTTGTGGTGCAACTCTCTTGTTGGCTTTCCAGAGAGCTCATCAGCCATCGACATTACTACAACCACACACCCTGCATCATGCCAACCAATGCCCGTGTATAAATACAACCGCTAGAAGTAACACACAACTTTTACCATGGCACCTAGCGACACGCCATGGGGATGTACCGACATACTTCATAGCACATCTCCACAGCCCTCACACCAAGAGAGTCGGATTGTCCAAATCCGAACAGTAGCCGAACCTGCTCCATCTGGACAATGTTTTCTTACGTGGTCAGCTAGTCTACAACACCAACAAGTTGCAACAACCACCAGTCCCCAGACGATCTCATTGAGAATTTTTGTATCTGCACCAACTCTCAAAGAACTAAATAATTTTTCCAGATGCAATAAAGTTGAAGAACCTCTTGCCGGATACACCTCTCCAAATTGACGCCACAGTTCCTTAACAGCAAATATTCTATGAATATTTACAAAAACATTTCTAGCTAGATGGACACACATCTTGGTTCCAGTCTTCAAATATAAATCTTTCCAATCACTATCGCTCTTACTGGTTCCAGCAACTTTGTTAAAACAAGGAGAAGGTTTTCCTTTGAAGGCTTTAAATTGCCCAATCAAAATCAAGAAATTCCAGACTTGTTCTAACCACAAGTCAAACTTGATTTTCACCACTTCGTACGCCATTTTTCCTATGCTCCACCTCGAACAAAACCTGTCTCTGATACCACTGTTGGAAATTAATGTAAATTCTCCTATTACGCCCGCATGACCGTTGTTCAAGGAATTTAATTGAGACAAGAAAAAATAAAAGACGAAGACGAATTTAACGGACTGTCAAAGCTTTCCACTATATGATTAAAGTCGCTTACAACCATACAGAATTTTCACTCGCAAAACCAATTCCCCAAGTATAACAAGAAAAATATACCAAGATTTACTGCATCTCCAATTTCTACCCTTTGCCTAACCGGCGAAGAATTAAAGAAATTCTAAGACGCTAGGCTACTATTTTTCTTCACAAGACTCTCTGACCCGACCCAAGTGGCACCCCGAGTTTTACCACACCTAATTTTCTACACTTTGAACAAACCACAAAGAGTTACAAGAAAACTCTTCAAGGTGCTATGCTCACTAATTTTTCTCTCAACTCACTTGTACCACTTGTGTATAAAAGAAGAAGAAAACATCTCTATTTATAGGCTTTGTTTCCTTGAAAGACAAGACAATCCTTCTATGATTTGAATTCCTTTTCCTCCTAGGATTCTTCTTCTTTCCCTTTCCTTTTCCTTTTCAATTTTGGATTATTTTTGGCAACAAACCCAACATTCAATGCTACTTTTCATTTTTTATTTTATGATTTATGAACAATATCCACTTTAATTTTTACATGTTACTGTTAAATTATTTCATTATTACACTTATAATTCTCGTGCAACGCACGGGTGGTAATTCTAGTATATAATAAGGATATAGGATTTCTCAAGCCTCTTATAGTAGCCACACTCTATGGTGTCCTTTGGACATCATCTGAGTGTTTGACAACTATATCGGATTATAATCTGAATTATAATCTGGCACACGACATCATTTCATTAGTTTTATTTTTTTCAAAAAGTCAAAAAATAAAAGTCAAGCCGCAATTGTTTACTTTTTACAAAAATAAACGATAAAATGATGACACATCGCATACAGTTGTCAAACACTCTACATGTTATGGTGTCTAAAAAACGGCAATGGTGTGTTGGGTGATGGGTAATTGATGAAATGAGTTTGTAAATTTTCTTCTTTTTTCTAAAGAATTTTCGTGTGCAAAATACAAACTTAACCAAATAAAATGCAACTGTAGTAAATATTTTGGTATAAAGGTATTTGGGTCCGTTTGTTTCTCTTTATAAACACAATTTATAAAGATAATTTATAAAAAGTAAAAATGAGTGGTGGAGATTTAATTAAAATTTAAAATGTGTGGTGATTGTTGAATAGTTATCAAATCAAGGGTTGGTGAGTTTATAAATAAAAAAAAAAAAAAAAGATACTTACAAAGAGTTTTCCAGAGTAATGAACTTCTCAAACCATAAACCTCTGTGAGTATAGTGGTCGCAGTGGAGAGAGAACAAGTAAAGCAATTGATTGCTTGGTTGGATTCTGGAATTGGAAAGTTTCTAGTACCAGAAAAATAGAAATCAAATCCAAATCTATAGTCCGTCTATATTCTGCAGTGAACTCCAATCGAAAATCCTCCACCTTTTTTCCCCGATACACAGAATTCAAAATCTTGTTCAGTGGAAATATAAATTATTTCTTGTTTCCCAAGAGAGCGATCAGTTTGAAGGAGAAAGAAAATTAATGGATTTGGGAGAATTTTGGGCCATTTTTGGACCCGGATTTGCTGGAGCAGTTTTTGGTGCCGGCTGGTGGTTTTGGGTCGATGCTGTAGTGTGCACTGCCATCAACGTCCCCTTCTACCACTATCTTCCAGGTATTTCTGTGTGTTATCTATACATCCATTGGTTTTAGTTTTGAATTTTGTATATGAATTTATATTTCAATTTTGTTAAAAGCTGTTACGAGTAAATTTCGTACGTCTAGATTATGAAAAAGCGAAATTGACCTTTTGTAATGTAACTCCAACGTTATTTAGGGTTTTTTTGAAGCTAAAACATGGAAAAAGAAAAGATTTTCCAATTCAATGGAGCATAGAAACTTAGAGGGGAGGTGGGAATTTTTTTTTTCTTTTTCCAATGTGAAATGGATAAAATTACTCTAGAAAGAGTTGTATAATAGAATGTTAATTCCAATTCCATTTGTATGTTGAACACGCAAAGCTGGAATTCTTTTCCATGAATTTGACATTTTCCATAGAAAACAACCTCAATCAAACACATACTTAGTTAAAGTAATTAATTTTAATTAATTAATAAAGTAATAACCTTAATCTGTACTTCGTTATTGACAGGAATATTTGCATCTTTGGCCGCTTTGATGTTCAATACCGTTAACAAAGAAGACCTTGATTACTCACCCTATGGCCTCGATGAAGGCGAATGGAGGTCGGTAGTACTACTTGTTATTAGTATTACCCTCATAATGTTTATATTAATAATTTTTTTTTCTTTTTGATGCTATTTGGGATTGTGAAGATTCATACTTGAAGCTCTGTGCTTAAAGCATCTCCAATAGCCTCTCTATTTTTAAAATAGTATACTCTACTAAATAGAGAGCATCTTTACATATAAAGAGTAGGTCTTTTAAGACACTCCAGCAATCTCTCTATGTTTTACTCTATGTTTTACTTTTTTCAAGACAAATTTATTGTTTTGTCCTATGTTTAATTATCATCAATATTTGAAATTGTAATGGCAATAGAATTAGACATACTTTGTATAAATCAAGAATTATAACATTGAAACTTGTAACACATTAAATTATAGATAGTGAGTTGTTTCTTCATATTTGGAGAGCCAAACCCACTCTCTAAATTAAAATGCTAAATTAGGGAGCTTGTTGGAGAAGATTTTTAAGTTTCAACTCTTTAAAATAGAGAGTATTTTAGGTTTAAAGAGTGTTTCGGAGATGCTCTTAGGTTTTTCTTTCTGCTTTCTTTTCTTTGCTGTTGCATTTCAGCATGATGATTCAATAGTTGTTATTTCCTGGATAAGTGAACATTTTTTTGCCTTTTTGCTCCATTATAGTGATTACAAAATAAGAACTTGGGTCTTTCAGTTTGTGTTGAGCGTCTCATCTAGAAGCTTGACTTGACAGAGAGGGGATCAATCTCATTATCTAAATTTACTATTTAACTTGCCTCAGAAGTCAGATGACACATGCAGAAACTTACATTAATAGATGGAGAAACTTACATTAATAGATGGAGAAACTTACATTAATAAATGGAGGTGATTGCCTGACTTTTCATCCAAGACCTGAGTTTTGGGGATGAAACCGTGTTTATTCATTTAAATTGTCTATTATTGAGTGAGACATGTTCCTAATCTTTAAGCAATAAACTGAAAATTGTTAAGGTTTAAGTATAGGTCTAACCAGGATTTTAATATTCTATTTATAATGTTAACAAGGTCAAAAAATTATTTTTGAGTTTGTATGAAGTACTGACCACCCTTAAATAGAGAGTTTTGGTATTGATAAGGGTGTAATTTTATGGCTTGCTCAGGTTCGACTCAGTTCAGAATAAAAAATTTATTCAGTTTTGTTTCCTGGAAATTTAGCTGAACCAGTTTGGGTATGAGGGCTTGAAATGACAGAATTTATTGGGCTTTATCTAATTTTCTAATTTTTTTCTTTTACATCTTCATAGAAGCACAAAAAGATCACCAGAATTTTTCCACAATGCCAATACTTAATTATAATCTGAAGTATGAATACTTTTGTTGCTGCCAAGTAATTTAACATAACAATTTTATTACCTTTAGAAAAAATTGAGGAATCTTTGGGATGATTGAAGAGACTACAGTGGCTGGTGCAGCAGAGTTCCCTGGAAAGAATAAAGATAAATAGACGATCATAAGATCAAAAATAATTAAAAAAAGGGAAGAATTGCAGTGGAGAATGGGGGTTCGAACTCCAATTTGGGTTTAGAGTCTCCTACCATTAGATTGAGTGTTTTGACATTTGATAAGGGTGTAATTTTATGCCTTGCTTAAGTCCAACTCAGTCCAGAATAAAAAAATTATTTAGATTTTTTTCTCGTAAATATAGCTGAACCACTTTCGGTATAGGAGAATTGGAATGAGAGAATTTTTTGGGGTCAATCTAGCTTGTGCTTTTACATCCTTAATAATAGAAGTGTGAAAAGATCACCAGAATTTTATCCAAAATGCCAATATTTAGCTATAATCTAAAGCATGTATATTCTTGTTGCCGCCAAGTAGTTTAACAAATCAATTTTATTACCTTAAAACAAAAATTGAGGAATATTAGGGTTGATTAAAAAGACTAAATGTTTGAAGAAAGATAAGTAGATAATCATAAGATTAAAAAAAAAATAAAATAAGTTGAAGAATTGAGTGTGGAGAACGGAATTGAACTCCAATTTGGGTTCAGTCTCAAAGCAGGCAGCTTTGTTGCCAAACTATTAAGTATTTCAGTTGAACTCTAGTAATTCACTCTTGAAATAATTTTCAGTTTAAGTTCAGTTCAGGAGTCTTTAAGACATCTTCAAAAGAGAACCAGTTATTGAGCACATTGGATGTAACTGGAAAACCATAGCAACTCGCCTACTGCAGTTAGATATTGGTGAAGAAAAGCATTCCCGGACACCCACAAACAACTGGTTAGGCAGAAATATTTGGGTGCTATTTAGAGAACTTCTCAGCCTTAAAAGTCCACTAAGAGAAGATCACTGCTGTAGCTTCTTGAAACGAATTTCTTAAAAGCAGTGATCTTCTCTTAGTGGACTTTTAACTTAAAAGCAGCCTTAAAACCAAGATTTCCTCAGCCTTTTATGTTGTTGCATCTCTTGCTGTCCTTTTAACTTTTAGACACGCACAGGAATTGAGGGAATTGAAAATAAAAGATTTTATATTTAAAAAATTGGGATTTTATTTGCCGTTCCAATCATAAGAATGAAGGCTAGACTAAAAACTTCAATTGCATTGCAAGTTTTTGTCAATCCCCATGGGTTTATAATTCCGATATATCTTCCACTTTTGAGATCCAAGAAGTTCAACCTTCACTGACTGCAAATCTATATGTTAGCTCATGAGAATTGCAAATTCTCATCTAATTTTATTTGTAAGTTTCTTTCCCAATTTTACGTGTGTTTCTTCCCCGTAAGTGCTCCTCTATGTGTATTGTGTAAGTTATAGTGGCTATAATAGTCGAGTATTTTTTTGGTTTGCAAATAGCATAATCCTTCCATTTTAACAGTTAAATTTCTGAAATTGCAGAGTCAAACTATGGCTTTTCGTTGCATATGTTATGTCTTTTGTCTCCTTGGCCGCATCTGTGGGCCTACTGATTCAAGATGCCCTGGTGAAGTCTGGACCGTCGGCGTGGACTGGAGTTGCTGGTGTTTTTCAATGTGTGTTTGTACTAGTCAGGTAATTTTTGGTTTCTTGGAGGTTTTTTTTCCTTTAAATATAAATATTAAAGGATTTTTATTTACATATTTGAATCTGATATCCAAATTTGGTTTATCATCATCAGACTGATAGAAAAATTCATATGGCAGTTGTTATTAAATATTTTGGTGGAACTGCTAATGTCGATTATTGCTAACCCCAAACTTTTCTGGGCATTGGTTTTCTTGCAGTGGACTGATGTATTGGACTTCTCATTCAGAATAATGAAGTAACCTCAAAGATAGACTATTTCGAAAGCAACATTCTTGTTCTTCCATATCCTTGTCTCTGTCCGTATCTGTTGTGTTTGTAAAGACACCAAGGCTCTTTGTTCTAGTCTTTTGTACAAAACACTCGTGAATGTGCTCTAAGATGATCGGATTCTGCCCGAATACAAACTATTAACCCAAAATGAAAGGGTCGAGAAACTTGATGATATTTTTCTTGACAGGTTGAAGTTGTTTTCGCCCTCCAAGATTAGATTTGGTTTATTCCCTTGCAAACTTGTAAGAAACATCGTGTTTGGTTTGGCTTGGAAGTATTTGTACATTTGGTGAGAAAAATACGATGCCAATTCAGATGTCTAAAGGGATAAATTTATTAGATTGACATCCGCTTTCTTCCTGACTAAAAAGCATCCACAATGGACTACAATTAACTTGAAAAAACTTGATTAAGTAGTGTTATTTTTTTTTTTTTTTCAATTTCAGTTACAGTGGCATAATAGTAAAATTAGAAAAAGATTTTCCATTATATAAAGTTTAAAAAGGGAAATATAGAAATTATATAAAGATGATATTTTATTTGATCGAAAAACAGTTACGGATCTTGTCACAAGAGCCAAAAAGTAAAATTTGTCAATTTGAAGCTTTTACATTGTTATAAGAGCCCAATAAGACATCAAACATTTAGTGTTAGATGTTGGCGTGTCACACAAAGACGCTTTCTATAGTAGATATAAGTAGGTAATAGTGATTTTTTTGACTTAGTGTGCGCCTTTGCGCGACACCGTATCATTTCCGCTTTGGGGGTCCTTTGTTGTACGATGTTCTAGACAACACCTTATCATTTCCGCTTTGGGGTCCTTTGTTATACGAGGTTCTCTCTCCATTTGTGTGATTATTTTGGCAAGAGGATCAGTTGGGAGTTAGCAAGGTAAAGCGCTGGTATAAGGTGTATGTGCTAAACTCGTCTTAAGGTAAACGTCCAAACTTATTTCGGGACAGGAAAATATGGGTTTTATATATGTTAGTAAAACAAAATGAGATTTGAAAGTTATTAGAATAGTCTAGTTTGGAGAGTTTTAAAATCGTCTTTTTTTCTTGCATATTTAAATGGGTTAAAAATATTTGCACTGAATTAGCTCGAACCTCAGTTTATATTAGTTTTCTTTGAAGGTTAAAATCAGATAAGCGCATTTAGATTTATGGTGACTAGTAAAATAAAGAGAAGCCTAGCGACTGGGTTGAAGTTTAATTATTTGCAAACCATCCACTTCCTACAACAAGTAGCTCGATGGGTACCACGATTCCAGTTAATTATCTCATTTCGGAGAGGTCTAGGTTTCAAATGTTGACAAATCAAAATCCACCTCTGAGCGTAACCTCCATTGGACACTTAGATGTTCACGATCTGATAAAGGTCTATGTAATCATGCCAGCGAGAATTAAGTTATCGCAAAAAAAAAACATTTTTTGCTATAACGACTGCGGACTTTTTGCATCTCGCCCTGGTTGCCCTCTCATTCATAAATGTAAGAGGCTCATGGGACTATTTGGTGTCCCATTACTCGTCCGTATTTTCCCCCAAGGATTGGGCTTTGAGTTGATTTACACCCCTAACTAGTAGGACCCAAGAGCTGGGAAATCAGTAGTGTGTATGAAGCTAAATCTTTTAAGTGACTGTTTAGAGCCCTTGAAACTCGGAAGATTAATTAACATATGGTATACACTACACATAATTTCTTTAATGGTTTTAATTCTATATGTAATTTCATTATAATTTCTTTAATTGCTTTAGTTAAAAAATGAATAAAAATATGACATTTGTAATTTAATGAACCTCTAACACAAGATTCGTTTAGGGCTTCTAAAATGTTAGGCAGGATTATGTAGGAAATGATATAATCTCAAATGTTATGATGCCGTAGGCACACCACATCAGTACTGACATTGATATCTATTGTTCAAATGTACAATATACTTATATTTGACGGTATTTATAACGCTAGATCACTCTAGACTATATCCCCTACCTCTTATAATTAATAATAGTTGGACCTTGATTGAACGAGGCGTATGGTTGGCTATAGTCAACAAGATGACCTATGCAACATTCATCTCATTTATTCCCCTCAATTAGCTATTATTATTATTAAATATATATAGTTGGACTATTAGTTGGACCCTTTTAACCTTGACCTTCAAAATTGGGGTCAACGAACCCGTATCAACCACTCTCTATTTTTTTATTGACAACAAAGTTTTGAGGAAAAGTGGTAGGGAAAAAAAATCTAATTGGTCACTCCGAGCTTGGCAGTTGGCACCCCCATTTTCTTCCTCTTCCCACCGCTGCTTTTACTGTTCTTCTCCTTTTGCGTTCATCGTTTGATCTTCTCACGGAAGTAAAAGAGCCTTAAGAAATTTCATAATTTTTTTTGTCTGTTTTCAGCCCATTTTGTTGAAATTTTAGGGGTTTTCTTTTCTTTTCTCACTAACCCATCTGAAGTTGTTCTGAAGTTGTTTTATTCATGGATTTTTAGTTAGATTTCTACCATTATTGTGCATCGGATCCCAAAGTTGTTAGCTTCCGGCTCTGAGCGCAGTAAAACCCACATGTATTCCAGCTCCAGTTCCGGTGGGAGCCGCCGGAAAGCCAAGCAGAAGCAGCTGCCCAGACTTGAGCGCTGGAACGCTAATAATAACATCAATTACCAGCTTTGTCCGTATAGTCCATCTTCATCGTCTTCGTACTACTCGTCGGAGGACTCCTCGTTGCGGACACGATCCCTTGAATTGTACAGTGATAAGAAAAGCTTTCGCGTCGTGGGGATGGAGGGGGAAATTGAAATTATTTGCAATGCGTTGGGCTTCTCTGGGGTAGATGATTTCGGAATATCTCCGGCGGAATATGAGAGCATGAAGTTTCGATCCTCTTCTGCGCCTCTTCTACTTAATCGGAATTTTGAGGCTGATACCGCTGGAATTACTGACGATGATGTTGCTAGGAGGATTCGTAATTCAATTTCAAGGGCTGCTGATAATCCTAGTGTTAGTGGTCCTGATGATGAATCAGGAGATACTATAAGGGAAAGTGATGAAATTCTGAGTGAAAACGTCAGTACTAGATTGAATGAGTGTGGTGGAAATGGTATTAATGGTGTGCGGCCATCCCTTATTGTGCCAGTTATAGAAACAAAATGCTCAGCTTGGGGATTGCATTTGGAAGGTGAAAGCGTTTCTAGCCTTGCGGTCAATTTGGAGGATGAGGAAGGTAAAGAAGGGCATGTGGAGCAACAGGAAGATAGAGAGAAGGATAATACGAATAGGCTAGTTATAAGAAGTGTGAACTGTGAAGTGTCAGCATCTCCTCCATTTACAGCTTCTGATAAGCCAACATCTAGCATATCTCCCAATTGGAGATTCAGACGCATTATTACGGGTTGGCAGAAGGGTGAGCTCTTGGGTCGTGGATCATTTGGATCTGTGTATGAGGGAATTTCTGAGTAAGTGCTACCTTCTGATTGAAAATAAGTAATCAGTCTGTAAGCTTGGGAATCGATTGGCTTTTCGATTAGAAAACTTTAGGAGGAAATAAGATAAAAGAAAGAGAATGATTTAGTTAAGAGAGGATTTGTAGCTTTCTTTTAAGAACTTGGTATCCATTCTATATTACTTTGGAATGCTTGTACTTAGTAGGCAGGGATATAAATTATGGATAAAGAACTAGTTGCACCAGTGATGCTTTGGCTTTACAATTGACTTGTCACGAAAGTATACAAAGTGGGTCTTGCTGAATGAGCCATAGAGGATTACAGGGACTCAGAGCTTTCCCTTGTTGCCTAAAAATTTCTACAAACCTTGGTTCAATATATTATAATTGTGAAAGTTTCCTCATGCCCAATTATATTAGATCATTATTAGCTAAAGGATTCGTCCCAGCTGTGTTAATATAAGTGCCCCGTTTTCTTTTGTGATTAATCTATTGGTCCCCTTTAAAGATTTTTCCAGATGTAGAATGTTCTATGTCTTCAAATGCTTTCTATTCATTTTACAAAATTCCGTTTTTCCTTTTTACAGAGTTAATCGGACATGGGGCTAATAACTCTGTTACTTGGTCGTATAGCATGTGCTTATTATGATTTTCTGACCATTTCATATTTTTTTATTGTTTCAGTGGTGGTTTCTTTTTTGCTGTCAAGGAAGTGTCTTTGCTGGATCAAGGGGATGAGGGAAAGCAAAGTATAATCCAACTTGAACAGGTTATAAGCAGCCTCAAATTTTGCTCATTTCTCAGTTATATTATATGTTTCCTCCAAGGCTCTTTAACTGTCTCAATCAATATTCTCAACCTTATTTTAACTCTTCCCTCTTTTCCCTTAACTGCTTCCAATTTGTTGGTAGTTCTCTCATAAATTTGATTTGACTTGTTTAGGAAATTGCTCTTCTTAGTCAGTTTCAACACGAGAACATAGTCCAGTATTATGGTGCTACAAAGGTATTTCTTTTTGGCTATTTGTTTTGTTTCCCTCTTTTGCTTTTGATGGCATTGATTAGTGCTCTCTGGTTTATTGAAACTTCCCTGTGATTGTGTATCGTTCGTTATCAAATACTACCTTGAGTTTCTTTCTGATACCTTCTTTTTTTTTTTCTGAAAAAAACCACCCGGCCAAATATATTAATAGAAAACAAAGCAATTACAAAGTACATCCCAAGCTTGCAGCAGGCAAGCCAAATACAAAAGCAAAAGAAAAAAAACAGAGGACACAGACAAGATTTTATAAAGGCAACGAGACAAAACAAGAAAAGGGAGATAACCAAACAACACAAGTGCAGATACAAAAACCAATCAAGAAGCACTACCAATAATTCTGGTTGCTCTCTGAAAACGACCTTTACTCTTAGTGAAGTGTGCCTTCCATGCCTTATTACCAAGCCAGAAGGCCTTTTTTAATATCCTAGCACAGTGCATAAGGAAAATGATGCTCTCAATTTTGTTGATAACCCTGTCTTTACTCATGTTCTTGCCATTGTGCTTAAGCATCATTTCTTTCACACCACAAGAACCAAACAGCTAGAAGAGGAATGGTGGTGAGAACCTGCCCTTGTTTTACTGTTTTATATGAGAGGATCCAATGCATAATCATCTGACTAAAATTGTTCCCCTGGTAGTGATTTAATCCACAAAGATGGCAAAAATAATGCCAGACCTTAGTAGCTATATGGTTTTCAAAGAAAACATGCTCAATAGTTTCAATAACCGCGCAACATTGGCACTTTGATCCAATAGAGATGGAAAGTTTTCTTTGCAAAGTAGCATCTGTGGGGATCCAGCCGTGACACAACTTCCAACAGAAAATGCTGACTTTCTTAGGTATGAGATTGTGCCAAATAACCTTGCCCGTGCGGTATATGATGTGTTTCTGTCGAACGCATTGCCAAATATTGGCCAAGTTGAAAGAGCCATTTTGAGGATGCTTCCAAATAATTCTGTCTGGCTCCTGACTGATGGGAATAACAGAAATGTTCTTGATGATATGTGAAGGGAGCCAAGTTCTGAGCATATCAAAGTTCCAAACACCCTCAACAAAGAAATCCCTGATTTTCATGTTGCCATTAGGTTCAGCAATAGCCTTTTGGATCAGCTGCTCACCATCTAACCATCTATCCAGCCAGAAGAAAGATTCTCCCCTACCAATTTTCCAAGAAATGGAAGGTTCGACAATCTCAGCACCAAGTTTAAGCCTTTTCCATATTGCCAAATCAGATTTTTTAGATGCACTGTCGAAGGGTGAACATCCTTGCAATATTTGCTTTTCATAGCTGAGGCCCAAAGGGATTTTTGTTGTCTAAATTTCCACCACAACTTAGCACTAAAGCACTTCATCATATCCGAAAGCAGTTTGAGGCCAACTCCCCCCTCCTTAGTGGGTCTACAGATTTTTTCCCATTTGGCCCAATGTAGGCCGTGACCAGTTGAGGTTTCACTCCAGAAGAATCTGGCAAAAAGTCTTTCAATGCTATTAAGGACTGCCAAGGGAGGCATAATAGCTTGGAAAGAGTAAATGGGAGTCGCAGCCAGGATGCTCTTGAAAAGGACTAACCTTCCTCCAGTTGAGAGAGTTTTCTTGATCCATCCAGAAAAATTTTTCTTAATCTTGTCCACCAGCTTATCAAAGAGGCAAGATTTCTTGTGGCCTTTATACAAAGGAATTCCCAAATAGGTTAGAGGGAGAGATTCTTGTTTAAAGCCAGTAACAGCTTTGATGATCTCCTTAGTATATGCCGGAGTTTTCTCAGCTATAATGAATCCACTTTTAGCTCTGTTGATTAATTGCCCGGATGATTGCTCATATTTATGGAGGAGATTGCTCAAGGCTGAAATCACCTTCTTGTTCCCATTACAAAAAATAATCACATCGTCGGCAAAAGCAAGATGAGAGATCGGCACATTCCCACCATATGCATAGTACCATCCTTTCTTAGCTGTTAAAAGCATGTTGAGGTTCCGAGACAATACCTTGGCTGCAAGAAGGAACAGGCTAGGAGATAAGGGATCTCCTTGCCTCAATCCCCTAGAAGATTGAAAGAAGCCATTCAGTGATCCATTAATTAAAACAGAGAACCAACATTTTGATATGCATCTGTGAATAAGGTTGATCCACTGTTGGGAAAAGCCAAATTTGTTGAGCACTTTGGAAAGAAAGATCCAATCTAAATTGCAGAAGCTTTGATTCCTTTTCTATTATGAAACAGAAACACCAAAATACACAAAACTTTCTGGCATTTGCTGGTTTTAGTTTGCCTGCAGTTAAATGTTTTAAGCTAAACATTTACATTCGGTTGGTCTTTTCTTCAAATTCTTTTTTACATGTTATATTCTAGCAAATAACTTCCATTGCAATCTCTTATAGATATCGCCTCTTTCAGAAATTACATTGAAAAGCCAAGACTTCTTTGCTTTGCAGGATGAATCAAATCTCTACATCTTTCTTGAGTTGGTCTCTTTAGGCTCCCTTTTGAGCCGTTACCAGAAGTATAACCTTCAAGACTCCCAGGTCTCTGTGTATACCAGACAGATTTTACATGGTTTGAAATATCTGCATGACAAAGATGTGATCCACAGGTGATCAAACTAAATAATCCTGTGTAATCTATTTTTGGTCTTGGGTTATCTATGCTAACTTCAAATAAATATCTATGGACTTTCAAAACATTTTTCTTGATGTTACTAGTTGAAGCTTGTTCCGAACAGTCTTTTAGGGGGGGGGGGGAATTAATGATTTTTAAAGTGAGGATTGCTGTTGATATGGGGCTAGTGTTGCTAAAATAATATTATTTGAAAATCTAGTTTAAAATATCATCAATACCGATTCTATTTTGCTCTTAAATTTGATTTCTGGTAACAGACAAGGGTATAATGATCAATTCAAGCAAAAGCTTTAGATGCTTGTGTGGAAAGCCTTCAGAAATTGACCGCAAAACTGTCATGTGTTTAAATCTGGTCCTTGGAATGATTTTTTCTGGCAAATAATCTAAAAAGAGTAGGCTCTTGATATGGCCAAATATTTGCCATTTGTTAATTTTGGAAAAATTACTCAAGTCTCATAATCTTCTTCTCCTCTCACAGAGATATCAAGTGTTCTAATATACTGGTGGATACAAGTGGATCAGTCAAACTTGCAGATTTTGGCCTTGCAAAGGTATAATCTGCCAATCCTCTTTCGTCTGTTCTTATTTAATTTCTTCCTGATTACAACACCGTTATTTCTCCATGGATTTGGGAATGTTTTATTTATTGCTATTATCATAATTTCTTATAATCATGGTTGA
>CAVNYN010271694.1:0-29646 GCA_963692815.1 Nyctanthes arbor-tristis | reverse complement strand
TTTTGCCGTTTGGACTATTGCGAAGAATCTGAACAAAACAAAATCCTGAAAAAGCATATTGCTGTACGGTGAGAACCGGAGGTGAAAGCGGTAGATCTTGATAATAATAATAATAATAATAATAATAATAATAATAATAATAATAATAATAATAATAATAATAATAATAATAATAATAATAATAATAACAACAACAACAACAAGAAAAGTGTGATTCTCTGGAAAGATATTGTTGTGGGCGTGCCTGTGTTTACTTCTTTTGACCTCTGCATAAAGTCTAGTAGTGATAGTGCCTCTTCCTAGTTTGACTCCACCTTTGGCTTAAGTACAGACTCTCTTTGAACTTTAGTCCCTATCTCCCGCTATAACTCAGGCGTGACAGACACAAACGTGACAAAAGATTATTGAACCACTCATATATATGATAGACAACTCACATGTGAGGGAAATTTTTTGTATTAATTTCAACTACTCTTAGAGCACTTCGAATTTTTAGGGAAAAATTTTCCCCTACCCTAATATTGAAAGTGTTCTTAGAAGTTAGAACATTTTCAATTAATGTGGGGAAAAATCTAAAATTTGAGTTTTCCCTTCTATTTTCCCCCAATTTAGAAATGCTCTTAGTAGGAGAAAAATCCGAATCTCTCCATTAGAACTTTTTAGGGTAGATATGAAGTTGTGTAATTAAAAATACAAATTTCTAGTACTTCAGAAATATCAACTTCATCTTTCGTAGCTAAATCAAGGACTGACATGCAGATTCAAGGGGTCGAATTTGTTAAGTTATAGCCTTTTGAATACACATGTAGGTTCTCTATTGACCAAAAGTATTGGGTAATTGGTTGGTCAGTTCCGCTATTTGTAGGTAATGATTCAGACAATATTTTACACAATAGAGTAAATTAACCATCTTATCCTTAAATTATTTTTCCTAACAACACAATACACATGGATAATATTGTAAATATACTTCATTTTACAAAAAATTGATTAAATGATTACATATGAATAGTATTTTCCTTGGTTGAATACTACTAGAAACTTTGTTCATATTTAAATTAAATAGTAACAATATGTGAAAAATAACTATTTAAAGAATTTGTGATTGAAAATGAATTGGAACAAAAATTGATTCTTGTAAAATCAATTTAACAAGCACCCTAAAATTTGTAAAAGTTTGAAATTAAAGTTTATGTCACTCTATGCTTTTCACAACTTGTTTTTAATATTTAACTATGTTGACAAAATAAATAACATCTCCCGGTTCAAAATATATAACTCACTATTTTTTTTTTTTTTGAATGTCTCAAATATATAGGAGTAAATATATATTTTTTTTTATAGTCATATTTCTTTATTAAGAAGTCTAATTTGTATTAACTATTAATTTTAAATTCCACTCATCAAATAGGAGTAAATTAGAAATACGGATTATAAAATATATATTTTCAGTATAATTTTTAATTTGTGTAAAAAAAGAAAATAAAGTGAACTATACATTTGAGGAGAAGGAAGTATTTTAAAACTTACATGACGTCTAGTGTAACTTTCTAAAAGGATTGTTTTGAAGAAAAGTGGGAAAATGAAATGACTAATCATATGAGATAACACTCTCTCACCTGCTCGTGAGTCGTGACATGCACCTGCTTGCTTCTAGGGATTAAGGTTGCGGGAATCTTTCTGTGAGCATCTCTAAGAGCATCTCCAATGAGGTGGGGTATCGCATAGTCTATTCAAAGAGAGAGAAAGACACAAAAAACAAATGGGTCTGTATTTTTATTTATTTTTATTTTCTTTTAATCATTTTTCTCTCATTTACATTATTTTTCTTCATTTTTCCTCCCTCGAGTCCCATGCAAGGTCTACTGGTAGACCCTCACCTCCACCATCTCCACTAATATTTTATTATTATTTTTGAATTTATCTATATTTCTCTCATCTTTTTCATTTTTCCTGTTTTTTTCCATACACCTCTTTCCATTCATATTTATTTAAAATAATCATCTTCTCTCTATCTCTCTCATCCACATCACTACCACAATTCACCCTCCAATTAGAGATGCTCTAATACTCTAAAAAATGGACTTAGTGCATTTGAAGAGAGAGCCAAAAAAAAAAAAAGAAATCGTGAGTCCTGTAATTTTATCTAATTTTATTTTCTTTTAATCACTTTTCTCTCATTTACACCAGTTTCCCTCACTTTTTCTCCCCCGAGTCCCGTGCAAGGTCCACAAATACACCCTCACATTTATCTTCTCTACTACTATTTTATCATTATTTTTAAATTTATCTCCATCTCTATCATCTTTTTCATTTTTTCTGTTTTTTTCCTACACCTCAATCTATTCATATTTACTTAAAATAATCATTTTCTTTCTATCTCTCTCCTTCACATCGCTCCCACAACCTACCATCCCATTAAAGATGCTCTTGTTTGATTCTCATTATTGGTATTGGTTTATAATGAAAAATTATAATGAGGTTAAATGAGTATTGTAGATTATATAGAATTTTAAAATTTATGGTTATAAGCGAGCAATTATCAAATCAGTAGTCAAATCAGTGACATGTGAAATTAAAAAGAGAATTGATAAAGAGAATCAAAGAAGCTCTAATAAGAAGGGTGTGGGATGAATGTGGCAATAAAAATGTCCGAAAACTGCATTGTTTCATTTTTCTTTTTTGTTTTTTTATTTATTGTTAAATTTTTATTTATGATGTAATTAAATTTCTAGCTTCAAGAGAAAATGAATGTGATTAACTGGTGGAGATTTGTATAGTGTATGAGGGTCTCATGACGAATACAATTGGTTTAACTAATCATATCATATATAATAATATAATAATATATAAATACAAGAGTTTTCAATGAGATTAGATGCTCAATTGTAATTTTCCCGCCTATAATTTTCTTAACGTATCATGATGTTGCACACTTGATTGGACTATATTTCGCTTATCCCTTATCCCTTATCCCAAATTTTTATCTTTTTATAATTTTCAAAATTCATTCCCATGATTCCCCCTTCTAAAATTATAAAATTTTATTTTCATATAATTTTTAAATTTTTCTTTCTTAGAGTCCTTGAATCTATAGGAACCAAATATCATGTTACTTTATATGATTATTATTATTATTTTTTTTCGTTATAGATTGCATGGAAATCATAAAGTTGGATCAAATTTTCTTGAAATCGCGACAATTTATGTAACACTTCCATGCAATACAGGTGTAACGATTATATATATGTGTGCATCATAATGCGGTTGTTATAGGGCACGTGACATTGCGTTTTAAGTGTTGTTCATTACTGTTTTTCTAATTGGGTAAACTTTTTTTAAAATATTGTCTACAAAAATTTTACGTTACTGCTTACCATACATAAAACTCTAGATCTGTAAATTAAAAAAAAATCATTCTTTTGTTAAAGAAATTAAAACTCAGCCACTACTGATCTCTATGATTAGATTTCTTATTTAAAATCTTCTAAATATAAAATAATTTGGGATTAGTGTATTTTGTTAATATACAAGTTTTATTAACGCAAAGCTAATTCAATAATTTAGATAGTGCAAAAAAAAAAAAAAAGAACACCTACACAGGGCCGGACCTGAAGATAGGCCCCTCAAGCAGCCGCTTAGGGCTCAAAAATTCAAGGGCCCATTTTGCTTTTTTTTTTGTGGAAATTCTGCAGCCCAAGCATGAGATCCATCAAGCTGGGCCCAAATTTTAGAAATTAACAAACAAAATTTGACGGCCCAACTACCCAAGTAAAATCACGTTTTTGAACCCAAAAAAAATTAAAAAACAAACGAACAACAAATTTCTGTTGAAGTTCAACCACAGCAGCGACCGAGAGCCTTCTGCCTTCACAATCAAACTTCACGGGCCCTGCATCGAAAGTAGCCGGAAGCCGGTCGCCGCCTCGCCAGAGCTGGCTACAAACCTCCATCCGCCAATCTCTAGACTCTAGAAGTTAAACTCACAAATTACAATTTGCAACGTTAGGGTTTTTCTAATTAATTACAAGTTGGTTACTTGATTGTTAGGGCCCTGATTTTCTTTTATTTTTCTCTTCTAACTTGATTAGTAAAGGCTAATTATGGAATTATGACTATTGTGTAATTAATTAAATAATAGATAGTTTATGTCTTTATGCAAATTAGCAAATGTCAGGTACAGACACTAGTAATGCTTAAAATTCTTATGTCAGTATGTGCAAACAAATAATGTAGTTGTGGATCTTGTGGTCCTTTATTGTCGGGTCATGGGTGTTTGCTTTTCTCCTTAAGTTTCTGTCTACTAACCTTTTTTCAATATTTTTAGCCTTTTAGGTATTTGACATAATGACTTAATAAACACAAACTGACAAAGTGATAAATGACAATGTTGAAATGATTAAGGCAGTGAATTAGCTTACTTTAACTATAATGAAATTATTACAATATTATATTATATTACATCTTTGGACCATTTTTTATATACTATGGGTTATTTATAAATGTAAAATGAATAAATTGTACAAGTGTGTGTTATTCAATTTATGCATTCCTTCTTTTCTTGCTCAATTGATTTAGCAAACTAGTCTATTTTGAATTAGTTTTCCTTAGATGTTTTATTATTAAGTAGATTTACCTTGTATTAGTTTTATTAAAATTGTTTTATTGGATTTTAAAAGCAGTGCTTTATTTATTTTTACAGATATCAAATATTGTATTTTGCTCGGGATTTTTTGAAAGGTTTCATTAGATGCTACTACTCTAATGGTTGATTTATCAGGTACTTTTTGATTTTTAAAATATTGTTGCCTTGCCGGCGTATGTATTTCCAATATTTTTTTGTCTTGTCTGAATATTAGTTTTACTTAATGCATTGTTGTTGTCTTGCCGGCATATTATTACTTTTTTGGATTTTTGTGAAGTCTTTGCCTAACTTTATTTTTATTCAACATGAATAATTGGTTTGTTTGGATGGTAACTATTAGTTTTTCGGTGTTATTTTAGCTAAGTATTTGAGATGAGTTAGTAAGTGATGGGGGCCTATTTTTTGAAATTCTCTTAGGGCCCGGTTGAGCACAGGTCTGGCCCTGCACTTACATTAAAACGAAATAACTGATTTATTTTAGAATAACTTAGAACCCTATTTTAAAATAACTTATATTATAAATGAAAACTTAGTTCAGAGTAACTTGAAGCAAATCAACTCATTTATTCTCTTTTTTTGAGAATAAAAGTCCATTTATTTCCATTACACTACCAGTTAAAGACACATAATATAATTCTGTCATAATAATATATGGCAAAAATTTATTTTCCTGACATATATAATCTAACTTGAAAATCTTTATGACTATTTTTTTAATCTTTGTTTCTATATCATTTATGTTGCAATGATTAGGTTGTAGAGGACGCAAATAATTTATTTTTTTAGTCTTTTTTCCTTCATAGATGTGAAGCTTATAAAATATCAATTGAACTCATATTATTATTTTATTTGATTTAATAAATATTATGATCATTCATTGTTTTTTGCAATTTATGTAATGAATTTTTTTTATATGAAACATTGAGAATTTATCTCATTGTGCAACGTACGGATTAAATACTAATTGATCGATATTTTAATTTGACGAAGATAACAAGGAATTTTAGTGAAAACTTTGTGAACAAAAAGACATGAAATCCACAAAAAGAAAAGGAACTACATAAAAAAATTACTTCGTTCGTTCCGATTATCTAGTCTTATTTTCATTTTTAAGATGTCCCACATATATCGTCCTCTTTTATATTAAAAAGTCAAACTTACATTTCTTTACAAATATATTCCTATTTAATATTTTAATTATAACTATAAATTTTGAATTTTACTCATAAAAAGGGTACGTTGAGAGTATACTTTCTTATGAGTATGAAAGTTTTTATCTGAATAGGTATCAAATGAATATGGGTATGTACATACCCGGTACGTATTACCAGACTGTTAAGTAATAATATTAAATAAGTTAGATGATTTAAAAGTTAAATATAGTAAATTATTAATCGAGTATATAAGCAGGTAACTATTTATATAGTATTAATAAAATATTAATTAAACGAGTCAAATACTAAATCAAAACTGTATATTTTTTTTTTTGTTATGCAAATCTGATAACACGTATCTATCCAATATTTTATTATTCGTCATTATTGATTTTTTTTAAAATTAGTCTTCCTGTACAACGCACGAGTGAAAAGCTAAACTCATTGTTGCAATAGTTGATTGTGATATGATTATTTGTAGGAATGACAATGGGTCGAGTTAGTCATACTCTGAACCCACTCCACGAGTCTTGAAATTGCCCCAGACCCACCCTAAACCCATGAATTCATAGGGCGGGTCAAGACTGGTCGGGTCATCTGGAGGGTGGGACGCCATCATGACCCACAAAAGGACTTATGAATTTTTTCCCCTTTTAATTAATATTATGTGCAACGTATTATTAATTGATGAATGTAAAATAAAACAAAACCTTTATTTAAAATTTTTAAGTTCTCAATATTAAATAATATAATAACATAATTTTTTCAATTCAATAGAAAAATCTTTTCAAAAAAATATAATTAAAAAATAAAGGTAAATTGCCACAGATTTATGGATCGATGGATCAAATTGTCGTCTCTAATAATTTCTACATATTTTTAGAATTAAATTTATTAAAAATATAATAAAAGAGAAATGCTTGGCGGGTCACGGGTCTATGGGGCAGGTCCAACCTGACCCGCACCCGCCCCTGACCCATGCGGGCAGAAAATGTTGCCTTATATATATTAGACTTGTGAACTTACACAATGTGTTTGAAAGAGACCAGAATTATGAACTTAGACATTTTACTACAAATATCTCATGATGATTTATAATTCGCATATCAATTCGTAATTTTATACAATACAATTAGTATATTATACTTTATTTATGACATGATATCCATACACACACGTAAATTTTGATATAAATGTACACTATAACTCTACCAGTGTAACGCATAAGTGAAAAAAATCTAGTTTTTATTTAAAAACGGAAATGATTCGCAAACATGAGCTAAATTAATTTAATAAATAAATTAAGAAATAAAACATAGTGGGACGTAGTAAGGCAGGATGGGGAGATTGCCATCCGTACCCACCGTTGCCATGGACGGGGAAAATCCCGTCCGGTACAAATCGAGATGATTTTGCTGTTCTTACCTGTCAAACGTGTACTAGGATTAGCACCACTCCTCTCAAAAGTGAAAGTATCTCTCTAATGCATAATTTCTACTTATCTTTCAAATAAGAAAGACGATACAATAATTTTAGTGAGTCCCACATTCCTTTCAATTTTCACGTTTTTAACCACGCTCTATTCTTAAAATGTATAATATCCTATGCTTAGGATTTATTTTTTATTTACATATCGTAATTTTAAATTACATTTTGCATATTGTATTTTATAATGGTAACAAATATCAAATTTTCTCTCTTGTAATCTTCAATTTTTTGAAAAGATAATAATTATAAATAACAGACTACATACCATGGGTAAACTTAGAAATGCCAAAAGAAATTAAGTGGGAAAATAATATAAAATATCACATACTAGTTACGTGCAAGTTAAATAGCGCATGATATTTGATGAATCAATTAAAATAAAATGGTGATAAAATTGATCATTTTAATTCATTTATCAAATAAAATTATATCCACAAGATGGTGAAACTAAATTCATACTTGCCCCTTCTATAAAGTAGAATAAAAAATCAAATAAAATTTCTTCTATAATTTGTATTATATTATTAAATAATTTATATAGAATATTTATGGAGTGATTTGTCAGCTTTAGTAATTTATAATTTTTCTTATATATTTTTATAGAAAAGGGTATTCTTTGTTATCATTATATAAAAGTACAATGTGTAGAATGTAAATTTTGAAAATAGGATATGCAAATTGTAAATACACATTAAACAAAGGATGTCTTTTGTAAATTTCCATTAAGAACCATTGCATAACCTCATGATTTCGTAATAATGTCCCCATAGGCATTTACTTTCTGTCAGAAATAGGCTTGATAAAAAAGCTCAACGAGTTGAGCTCAGCTCATAGGAGACTATTTGTGCTCGACGACCAGTGAACATGAGCCGAGCTCTGACGAGCCGAGCTTGGTCTGCCAAGTTTGGACTTGTGTTCATGCTCAGTCTCGCGCTTGTGCAAGCCAAGCACAAGTAGCTCGTGAGCTGCTCGTCAGCTCATGAGCTTTTCTCTATTTTTTTATTTTTCTTTGAATTTAGTCTCTAGCCACTAGTGCTCAGCCCTATAATGGGATGAACTGGTTGTACTCCAACTCGAGCTTGCCTTCATACAAGTCGAGCCTAGCAAAACTCAGCGAGTTGCAAGCTGGCACTGACCCGTGAGCTTTTTTGACAAGCCTAGTTGGAAATTACTGACGAACAAGGCCGTCAATAATCATTGACAGAAGCTATCATGCCATCAGTGATCACCGATAAAGCTATCACTGACAGGATTGTCGCCATCAGTAAAATTCATTTTCAACAGAGTTTACTATTACCAAAGGAAATCCATCATCGGTGATCCCTGTTTTTCTTGTAATGCGACTTCAAATAATGAAAAATGGTAAAAACAATTATCTCAAATAATTAGAGCATCTCCAATGCAATGTTTAATGCTTTTCTCTTCTTTTTTTTCCCCTGAGAGATACAATACCACACCATAATGTTAATTAGATTTTTCACATTTGCGTTACGCGAGCAATATCAAAACAAATTATATGTAATATTTAATACATAAGATTGAATAACGTAAACACTCAACCACAATATTTTGTTATCTTGTCGTGAACTAATACTTGCTATATTAAATTGGATACGAAATGTAACTATGTGATCTTAGAGAATAAAGTATTTTAGTTTACTTAGTAACTATATTATAACATTTTATAAATTTTAAAACGTCAATTATAAACTATTTATCAGAAATTATTTTATTTATTTATTGAGTGAATATATTAGAATATTCAGAAATATGTAAATAAAGTCTGCATGATACAAATAAAAGTTTGTTAAATAATTACAAAATAAATAACCTAATAAGCATTTGGTATAAATCAATCTAATTTTTAAGGAAAGTTTTCAAAATAAGTGGTTATAATAAGATGATAAATATACCTATCTAAAATAAACTAATTCTGTTTAACAAATGATAAGATTATTGATAATAATTCACAAGAATTGCTAAATTATCTCCAATCTTCATCTGATAAAAATCTATTTAATAAAATAGTAAACTAATAAGACGTGACTCAAGTATACCGCAAAAGCAATTAAAAATGATAAAAAATAAACTATTATATAAACAACACCCACATTGACTTGATTTCGTTTTAGAATCAAAATACTTTTAACGGATATTTTGTATTCCTAATTTAAGTTTTTGAATATAATCAAATATGTATGTATGAAGTCACCCATAAATAAATATATAGAAAATAATCCATATTTAAAATCGGGATAATCAATTTTATTTCATACATGTAAGTGATAGGTGTGGAATTTACATCAATTAAATACTCTAATTTGTATTTAAGCGTACTGATTTTTAGTTTAAAGTACGTGTTTACATGTGTATTCGTCATATTTTAGGGTGCAGTCCAAGAAGAAGTGTAAAAGAATAAGTTTTGGTGGAACTCAAACTAAGTTTGCAAAGATTTTAAGAAGTTTGGATCGATGGTGCAAGCATTTGGATGAACGGTGTACCAAAAGACAAAGGAAAAAGTAGGTGGACTAAAACGAAGGCCGAACAAAGTACGGTCAATTATGTGGCCGCAAGGTCTGATTGTTGTGGCCGCAAGAGATCAATAGCAGAGGGCTTGAGTCGCGCATTAAACCATGTGGCGGCAAGGCACGAGGCTTGCGGCCGCGAAACTGGCACTTCAGATAGCAGAATTCCCAAAACAACACCATATGGCTGCAAGAATCAAGACTTCGAGACATATCAAAATAGAAGCATGCGGGCACAGAAGGTGATGTCACCGGTGCGAAAACACAAGGAATTAACCCTATGCCGCCGTAGGAAACGTCCGCTATGGCGGCGTAGTAGGACGGAAAAGATTTTTGTATTTTCTTTTTTTAAGTTCAAATTTTGTTTTGGTAGGCTTTTTACACGAATTTTAACCTTCTTTGAGGGATGGTTAGGCTATTCTAAATAAGGGGAGCCTAGTTTTGAGTTAGAGACATCTATACATACTTCAAATTACATTATTTTCTTCAAGTAGTTCACAGAGATTGTTCGGGATTTTTTGAGTTCAAGTTCGATATTGAAGAAGATTGGTGCAATGTTCTTCATTCTTATTCCTTGTCTCAATAAACCCGGTTATGTATTCCAAATTTATTCTATTTTCCTTTATGAATTTGGTATGTATTATGTGTAACTAATTCTTTTTCTTGAGACGAGCAATGTAGCCCCGTTGTGAACCCTAGTTGCTATTTTGTTAACTTAACGCTTTAAAAAGTGATTTCTAGTTAATTCTTTATCATTTTTTTATATGGCGTTCACTTTTTGGTGCATGAATTTGTAGATTTTTATTGGTTCGTATTGAACTCGAGAGAGAAATGCATGAATTAGAATAGGCAATAAAAGACGTTAATTTAGACAAGACAAAGAGATTTACTTGTGGTTAGTGTGATCACGTAAGTTGAACTTCAGGAATATTTGCATGAGTTTCTTGTTATTAATGCACTTAATGGGTTGATAATGTGCTTACTTAGAAGTATGTGAGGAGACCTAATTAAGTAGGGTTGATACCTTCTAGAGGAGTAGTTGATTAATTTTGTGAAATTCAATCATTAAATAAAATTGATTTTTATTGAATTAATGAACGTGTAGCTAGGAGAATCAACTGTGGTGAAGTTGTAAGTCCCAAGTTCATAAAAATCTTGAATAAAACTTTTAAAATCACCTTGTTCGTTCTTTTTTTTAAGGGAAATAAGATTATGCATTCATAGAATCAACAAGAATTGCATCCGAAATAAACAAGGATGGGAAATGAGAACATTCAATAACGAGACCATTCAATAATAGAAGGAAAAGATCTAGTGGCCTTAGCTAGTATGTGTACAACTTGATTCGCCAATCTTCTAATCCAATTGAAAGTGACTCCCAAGTTCGCCCTTGCTAGAAGTCGGCAATCTTCAATAATCATCTCAAAGTACGAATTGTCTTCCGCATTACCTTGTAGTGCGTTGGCAACAATCAGAGCATCCACTTTATTACTTATTTCGTTCGTTCTTAATTACTTATTTAGTTTTTATTTATTTATTTGCCTTGTAAACAACTCAAAATTTCGATTGTTTCAACTAGAATATGAGTTAGGTTTTCGATATTTAAATATTTCCTCGTTAGAATGGTAATCTGGACTCAAAATCCACTTTATTATTTGTTTGACCCGTGCACTTGCAGATTTCAGACATATTTTTAGTGAACAAGTTTTTGGCGTCGTTGCTGGAATAGCTTTTAATATCGATAAGTATTCAATTTTGCTTTAACTTGAAGTTTTCTTTTTATTTTTTGCATATTGTATACATATGAGTGGTGCAGAAGGCCTATAACCATACGACCTAGAAACTGAACAAACCTTCAGAGTTAGACATAGACAACAAATTGCAAAAGATGGTTGAAGTAAGAAGTGGTAATGATAATCAAGTTGCTCCAGCGAATGAGCCAGCTGCAAATACTAAAAGACCATTGAGGGAATATATCATGCCCACCATAGGAAACAATTAGACTTGTTTAGTTCTATCCGCTATCACTGCTACAAATTATGAAATTAAGCTAGGGATTATCCAAATAGTTCAACTGACGGTGCAATTCAATGGTCTACTAGAAGAGGATTTGAATGAACATCGGAGAAAATATGAGGAAATTTGTAGGATGTTCAAAATGAGTGGGGTACCAGCTGACACGATCAAAATGAAATTGTTCTCATTTTCCTTGAATGGTTAAGGCGAGACATAGTTTTACGCATTACCTACAAATTTAATTACTACCTGGGCAAATCTTACACAGAAATTCTTATATAAATTCTTTCCACCGGATAGAATATTGAAGATAAGAAGGGAAATTACTTCATTCAGTCAAAATCAGGGAAAATGGATATTTTAGGCATGGGAAAGATGTAATGATATGTCGAGAAGATGTCCGAATCATAGAATACTGATTGGCTCATTGTACAGACTTTCTACAATGGGTTGACTAATGAGAACAAAAAGTATGCTGCTTCAGCTGACGGGAGATCACTCATGGACAAGACATATGATCAAGCATCAGGCATATTTGAGAAGATGGAAGCCAATAGTTATCAATGGTACTCAGATCACTCAATCGCAAAGGCTGTTGGAATTCACGTGGTCGATGCACTTACTTTCATAGCAACACAATTAGCAGCTTTAACAAGAAAAGTTGATATTTTATCCAAACAGTCTGCTAATGTGGTCCAAATATCTCCAGTCTGTGACTATTGTTGTGCTAACCATGCTACTTCTAATTGTCTTGTTGCATATCTTGGCACATCTGATAATGCACAAGTCAATAATGTGGGAAACAATCAAAGAAATATGGGTGGTCCTGTAACATCCCGCAAAAGATTGTAACAATCAATTAAGCGATATGATTTAATTATTTTGACAATAATTGAATAATTACTTGAATTACATTGTAAGATTACTTAATTGAATTGAAAGAAGACAAGATTATCACTTATTGGACACCCAAATGAAGAATATGATTCTTGACTAACATGAATCAAAGTACGGTTACTTAACTATAAGACAATGCAAAGTATAGGTGTTTTTTAGTAATAAATAAATGGCCACAGTTTAGCCAAGTCATTTTCTAAATGCATGGTAATCAATTTTGCCATTTGTTAGCTTGTGATTAATGGGATTCAAAGTCTAATTAAATGTAATTAAAGCTAACAAGCTATAAACCAGGAATTGAAGGGAAAATTCATCAAGTTAGTTTGCCAAACACTTTGTCTATCCTCCTTCTATTTCAAAATATCTAAAATTCATCCAAAAACATTGTTTGGAGGGGAGGGGGGAACTACCCTAAAAACCCACCAAACACTTAGTGTTACACACGAAAAATACTCCTTTCCATATACAGAAAGATTCCAACTTGAGGAATAACTTCGATTTGGGAATATTAAAGCTTTAAAGGCACTTCTCTACTTAGTATTATTCCAGGAATCTTTGATAGGTAAGCAACACACGTCTTGGCTCTCCCTTTTTAAAACTCATGCTTTCTTTAAATTGCTTTGGTACTGGATACTTGATTGTGCACGATTGATTTGGATAAATAATTGTTTCTTGCTTTTGGGCATCATTAGTGGTGTTATATACCTGTTTTGCTGTACTATATAGTAATCTTTGTGGTATTATGACTATACTAAGTGATCGTGGTCATCTTGAATCTTTGTATCTTGAGGTTACAAGTAGAGGTTAAACTAGTGACGTGCCCAATTTGTACATATAAAGGGTTTCTCTTTGTGCATAAAAGTGACATTTCTTGCATTTCATCGTGAGCCAATACATGTTATTATTCATTGGATACTTTATAATCACCCTCTTTTCTTTCCATTTAACAACCTTGTAAGTGTTAAATTAAGAGCTTTATGGTTGAATCATTGATTTCGGTATAATGGCCGAAGTTTCGTCATGGGTAGCCCACAATAGTTGTTGTATAGCGATAATAACATGATATTATGTATAATAGTGTTTGGTTTGTATTTATAAATTCTCGCCCTCAATTTTGATTCGAGATTAACTTCCTAAATGCTTCAACTAGTGTTAGATGCTGACAATACAAGAAAATAAAGTAATAAATTTGGGGCTGTGACAGACCCATACTCACAGACCTATAATCTAGGTTGGAGGCAATATCCTAATTTTTCCTGGAAAGATAACTAGGTAGCCATTCCTCCCTGGTGTCTCAAAAACAACAAGTGAAAAGTAGCCCTTTGGAAGAGATGTTTCAGAAATTTTAAAAGTCAACAATCAATTCATGAGTAAAACTGAGCAAACTCTCCAAAATTAAGATACCACAATTAAAAGTTTGGAAACCTAAATGAGCCAAATTGCAAAAGTCGTTGCAACTCGAACACCAGGAACACTGCCGAGCGACAAGAAACAAATCTAAGAGAGCAGTTATAGGCATCACAACTAGAAGTAGATTACAATTGCTAGAAATTTAAGTTGAAAGGCTAGTTGAGAAGGAGAACTTGGTGCCAAATGATGTTGAGAAATTTAAACAAAAGAAAGAACTAGCTAGAAATGACAAATCAAAGAGATATGAAGAGGTAGAAAGACCACCAATAAAAGCTTATGTGTCTCCACTTCCATATCCTCAATGGCTTATAAAGCACAAGCTCGATAAACAGTACTCGAAGTTTCATGAAGTATTCAAACAACTGTACATAAACATCCCATTTGCAGAAGCTCTAGCTTGGATGCCTAAATATTTCAAGTTCATGCAGAAAATTCTTTCTAATAAAAAAGAAAAAAAGTTGGAAGATTTTAGGACTGTAGTATTAACTGAGAAGTGCAGTGCAATCTTAGTGCAATCTTGCAAAATAAATTACCTCTGAAATTAAAGGATCCAGGGAGTTTCAAAATACATTGAACTAGTAGACAATTTAATTTCGATAATGCATTATGTGATCTTAGTGTAAGTATTAATCTTATGCCTTTGTCCGTCTACATGAAATTAAACTTGGGGGAAGCAAAAGCTACAATGTCTCATTGCAACAAGCTAATAGGTCTATAAGTATCCACATGGGGTGGTTGGAGATGCACTCATCAAAGCAGGCAAATTTATAATTCCGGTGAATTTTCTTATCTTAGACATCGAGGAAGATCGGGGTTTACCTTTAATCTTAGGCCGACCATTCTTAGTGACACGCCCCACCCTAAGTGGCACTATGGAACACGAGGTGTGACTGCGCCAATAGTAGATACCAACTGGAAATTGGTCCTACCATTAAGGCAACTGACTATACATACTAACTCTTAGAAATTTTGGCATTATCTCCTCTATTTTTAAAGAAAACACACCTGCTCAACTCAACACAATAGGAATTTATGTTCACATTTCCAAATATACTACCCAATCATATTCCTTGAGAACTCGAGTCATTCTAATATGAAGGAGAAAAGCCAACAATTTTTCTTAATTTACAAAAGTAGTGTAATTACTACACAAGATGTAGTGTGCCCATCTAGCTATCTATTTACATCCGTTACAAAATGATGTGCAAAATGATCAGGCAACCATAACTACTAACTGCATGCCAATGAGGTGACTTATACAAAGTATTAGCAGATAGCTTTGTCTTCAAAAAATGCAGGCTGCGATTCAAAAGTTGCCCAAAATCTTCACTTGCTGCCTGATAAGAGAAATCATTTTGATATAGGTGAGCTAAAACCCTCAGCGAGTGGAGAATTCGAAAACAACTATGCTTTCTCAGTTATACAATATACTGAGACAACATGATTAAATCATTTAATAATCAATAGTAACAACTGAGAAAAGCAATTTAGAACTTAGAACTTTATAACTGGAAAATATGAGCTTAAATAAATACCATATCATCTACAGATACCAAATCTGTGATCTCAAAATTCAACAATATAAAATGAAATCAAACCAAAAGTACCCCTGAAGCTAACTGGAATATGTTTATGCGCGCATAATATCACACTTCCAAACCCGTGCCTACGGCCCCCTCCATGAACGGTAGTCCCAAACACAGGCCAATGGCCCCCTATGTGAATGGAGACTCTGAGCACGGGCCAACAGCACTCTCCCGGAATGGAGTGTTTCTCAATACCTCAAATTATTGGGTACTAGATGGTAGGATTTCCAAAATATATCCCAATTCTCACTTTTGTTTCTGATATAGCATTTCAACATTTCATGAATCATTTCAATATCCTTTAAACCCAAGCTCATATAAAAAGTTCATGGAAATCACATAGCTTAAGTAAATGTTCTCATCAAAATCATATAGCATAGTAGCATAAATAATTTTTTTATTTCATTTGTTTAAGAGTAAAAAGCTTTTCCACTCACAAAGCAATAGCGCAAGCGATCTAGCTCGGCCTGTAGACAGCTCCTACTCTTCGTTACTTCCTGTTAGTCATGAAATCATCAAATCAATATGCTACTTAAGGGAAGTAATGACATACAACAGAGCTAATTCTCTTATATGTTTAAGTCTCTTGCTTAATGTATATCGATTTTTCATACTAGTTCGCATACATTTCTTGTTCAATTGGCTCTCATCTTATCTCATTCATCTTCGTACAACTTATCCAAAGTTAACCTACTCTTCCTAGCCACAAGAGGTGGAAGAAATCATGGCGATGCAAAAACATTTCCTTTACCAATTCACTACACAATTCCATGCCGATATCTAGCCAATTCCGTTCCCGCTGTTTTAAAACAAGTTACAACTTTTATTCTTACCAAACATCAATTTATCATCAATCAAGGATTCTTAGAACCTGATTTCTTTCTTGTTTGCTAGCTTACCCTCTACTAAAATTCAAGAAAATTTTCATATAGCTGATTTCAAAAGGGAAAAGAGAGCTGTAACCATCTTCAAACTAAGTTCACTGCCCTTTAGCTAACAATCCAAACATTTCAGATTTAGAATGGTTCTTACTCATTTTCTTGTTGCAAAATTGAAACAAATTCAAGCCACAACAACTCCCACGTTACCTCACTTCTTTCCAAGCTGTTCTTCCTTTTTCTGGGCTGTTTTCTTGGCTGATTCTTCCCCCTCAGTTCCCTGCTGCCATCCTGCTGAAAAGCAGAATTTATCCCCTGTTTTTCCTCTCTAATACGTCCCCTTTTTGTCTTGTAAGGCTCAATTGAAGTGTGAACAAGAAAATAGGATTTTTAAGTCTTTATATGAGCCCGTCTATATCTTGTTTTGGCTGAATATATCTACCGCCTCACTTTATCTCTTGCTGACTTTGTTTCCTTGACTTCTTTTGTTTATCTCATTTTACTTTGTTGACTACTTTCTAAGTTTCCTCACATATAAACTTAAATGGTAATACTAATTGCTAAACTTCCCTTCTAACTTATCATCTAACTCAACTAACTATCTAACTTACCTCGATTAATGTCAGTGAAAACAATCAAGTCGGTCGAGATGTCACACTTAGCTACTGGTCGAGTCTTAATTAATGTTGAAAAATGAGAGCTCATCTTGATGGTTGAAGAAGATCAGGATACTTTCAATGTCTTTTCACCTATTGAACAGTCATCCAACCATGAAGAGGTTTATCGAATCTATCATGTTATTGGTAAAGTGAATATTAATGAAAGATTGGAGGAAAAGCTGGTTGTTGACATTGAAGTTAAATGCAAAAAAAAAAAAAAAATAAAAGAAGGCCCGTGTCTGGACTTGGAAAAAGAAAAAGGTTTATAGTCACAATTGCATGCGAAAAGAGGTGATCAAAGCCTCATACAAGCCACCGTGATATTTGACAAAGTCAAGCTCGGAGCTATAAACAAACGCTCGGTGGGAGGTAACCCACCTGGTAATTTTTTTATTTTTTATTTAATTTGCGCCCTAAATTTTAATTTGATTTTCTTTATGCATTTTATTTTAATTGCATGCATTATGAGTAGATATTCTAGGTAGGATGTTATTAGGAATTAAAGTGTTCATTTTTTATGAAATTTCGTAATTCACGTTTTATTTAAAAAATAATAATTATATTTAAATTATTTCAGATCAGCTTGAGTTCTTTTTTTTTTTTTTAAAAAAAATGAAGAAGCTGAAAATTTGAAATCAAACCGAGACCCAAAACAAAGCCCTTGCGACCACACAGACACATGGTCTTTCTATAGTAAAAGATCTGGTTCCAAATTGGAACCAGATCCGCCTATGTGGCGCCACATTGAGAGTTGAATGGATCCCACCTCCAAACAAAACAAACTCCAAATCCCCTCTTCGTGTTCAGTTTCCCAACCCCCCACCCCTCACGAAGGCGAAAGGCAACAGTGACCCCCCAACCACCAATATTCAAACCGCGCCGACCAGCGGTGGAGCAGTCACCAGAGGAGGGAGAAGTCGCCGGATGAGGAGATGGACGACGAGTTTGGGCTCGAAGGAGTGTTGACCACCTTGGAAGTCTCCGGGATGGTAGACGCCGGCGACGGCAGAGGAATCGCCGCCGATAGGGCTTGAAGTAAATTGAATATCGAAGTGGAGCTAAAGTCTTGAACATTTAACGTGTATATGAAGCCTAGAAAGCCCTTCTGATCAACTTCACATTGCATGTGTAAAAAAACTGCTCGTCGGAATTGTCATATGATCGGAAACGGAAGGTGGTGGGTTTTGATTAGTTGAATTCTCTGTTAACTGTTCTTTTTTCTCCATATGGATTTGATTATTGTGGAAATTAAGAACAGAAGGGAGAGAGCGGAACGAATCAGAAAGGGGGTGGGTTGGGTTTTTGTTTGAGTGGTGGGACCCACAAACCTTTAAAAGGGAAATTTAAATGGTCTCACCTTTGCTTAGGGCCCGCACTATGGAATTTGGAACCAGGCTCGTTTGAAAGAGAAATTTTAAAGAAATGAGTCATCTTCTTTACAGAGAGGCCTCCTGTCACATGGCCCATGTTATTTAGGGATCAAAGCGGCCTCTTTTCTATAGTCGTACTGTGTTTGAAAAAGGTAGGGATGTATAGCCGATTCAGGCGGCCCGTGGCTCGGCCAGCAAAAAGCCCGAGCTGACTCGACTCGTGGCTCGTTTATCACGAGCTCGGACCCGAGTCGAGCCCCAAATTTTGGGGAATGCTTGTGCTGGCCTGTTTACACGGGCTTTCAAGGCTCACCCGTGTCGAAATTTAAAAAAATTAAAAAAACTTTGTAATAATTTAATTATTTGGCTTACAATTTCATATAAAAGGTAATTATATTGTCACTACTTTTTTTGTTTATCACACCACATTTTATCTTCACCACTACTATGTGTTAAAAAAATCGAGCCAAAGCTCGAGTCAAACCTAAATTTTGCGACCGGGCTTTGGCTCTGCTCGGCTCTGGCTTTTTAGGCTTAGGACCAAAAAACCTGAGCTGAGCTCGGGCCTAAATTTATGCGAGCTGAGCCGGCTCAACTCAGCTCGTTGACATGCCTAAAAAAGGGTGAGGTATCTTGTTTTTAGCTTTAGGGTCAGTTTGGTTAGTATTATATTATAAGTGTATTATAATTTCATCACATCAAATTATAATTTTTCACTTTTTAATAAAATTTGACCAATCAAATTAAGTCACAATTTAATTATAACATAATTTAATTATAAACAATACCAGACAAACCCTTAATAAAAATTGTGGGGCGTGCGGCGCTCTGTCAGCGCCACATGAGCATATCTTGTTCCAATTTAGAACCATGGAAAGACTCCACAGACGCGCACAGCTCTTTCTGGTTTCTCTACTTCTCTGCATCGACCAACAACAACCCTTAAAACCCCAAACTGGCACTTGAATTTGAAGAGTTAAGTTATCTTGGAGTAATTCAACTTTGGTTTGTGGATTAACGTCGATTTGTTCTATGTTTTGCCGATTTTTAAGGTAAGAACTTTACACTGTTGCTTGAAGTTGAGGGGTTTAATTGCTTGCATTGCGCGAATTCTTGATGATATTATGTTAGTATGATCAATACATGCCAATTTAACTGTGAAACTCGATATCGAGTATGAATTGGAACTGAAAATTCGACCCTAACCCCCCTTGAGTGCCGAAATGATTGCTTGATTTTTTTTTGGGGGGATTTTTGCTTGAAATTTTTGTGTTCTGTTACTACTATGGGCTGAATTAGATGCTGGGTTAGGGATTTTGTGCTCATATGTGGCTTAAAAGAAGTGTTTAATGCCCCAGCTTTAGCTCAAAACGGGCCTAAAAGCTGCCTTCAAGGTGTTTGATGAAATGGCCGAATGAGAATTCTGTGTTTCTTTTGCCTTAATTTTTTTTTTTGGGTTTAGTCCTCTAATATCATGTAGTATATTGGGTGTTTTGGACTATCAATTGGACTAGAGCATAGTTAAGTATCGTCATGATTTAGCAATAGGGAAGTTTGTAAGGCTGTTTCACTATTATAGGCAGCTGCTGCCCCCTCCTCGGCCCCCTATCGTCTAGCCTAAAGGAACCCCGTTTGCCCTGAAATTTTGTGTGAAGGTAGACAGATACACGAGCTTTCAATCCACAAAAGATAGCTCGGTAAATGTTCCCTTCTGTGCTAGTTATTTGTTGTTAAAGTTGCCACTGCTTGGTAGCCTCTCTGCTGGGTACCAAATACGTCCCCTCCCGGTTTGGCCTATTTCAACTCCGATTGGCATGAAAGTTGAATATAATGCAGTATACATAGGCAGTATACATAGTGTAGTTTCATGTATCCAAAGATGGCTCGGTGAAAATGGTGAATTTGAATAAGTTACTCGGTGTTGAATAATGCCTGGTTCCAAATTGGAATCCGCTTTTGCTGTCTCGTTTGACTTTCTTCAATAAGTTAACATACTCATGCTTCAATGTGCTTTATGCCTTATGATTTGCTTTACTTGAAGTGTTGAGTTTCCCCTTTGGTTGGTGTTAACATTGAACTATGAATTAATTCAAGTTTGTGGGAGAAATTACATAAGTGTCAACGGACATTTTTCTTTTCTTTTTTTCCCCCCTACCATAATGTGGATGTAATTTATTTTTGTGCTTTCAGGTATAATGCCTCCTAAAATGAAAGGATCCGAGCAAGCAAGCAAAGGGAAAACATAAAGTTGGGAAACCTCCAAAGAGGCAACGAATAGTTCGATCACCATCGCCTGAGCCGGTGCAATTCCGGAATGATCGAGCTAAGCAAAAGTATGATAAGAAGTGGAAGGGACGAAAATTGGTGAAGGAGAGACAAGTTGTTTTAGAGGATTTTGTTGACACCCCTCTCCGAAATCTGATAGAGCATTGTGGATGGGAGAAATTCGCCACAGGACTGCCATGTGGGAACACCAAAATTGTTTGGGAATTTTGGGCAAACATCAATGAAGAAATAGAGCTCGAGGGGTCTGAACACTACCATGAGACATGGATACACGGGCGTTGGATACCGTTCAGCCCCGAGGTTATTCGAGATTATTTAAGACTGGATAAGACCAATGTGGAGCCACTACCTGAGAAGCTGTATTCGGGCGAGGAGATGGTCCGCTGTTTCTACACAGAACCCATAGCAGAGGCGGAAACAAATCCACCTTATCACAATGGGAGGCTAAAGGAGTCTGTTGGTCTGGTTCATTTATTCATAGTTACAACATTGATCCAACCTCCAACCGTACCTATATCAACCCGTAGCGAGCCCAGTTGTTATACCATTTAGTGACAGGGAAAAAGATTGATCTAGGCGACTTTATTTACCAGATGTGTTTGAACTTAATCCTCTGCGATATCCGGATTATTTTTCCTTGCCTGATTACTGGGATATGTGCGGCAGCTGGTGTGCCTGTGGATGAGGAGCACAACACATGGCTTCATCGGGATCTTATTTGTCGAATTTCTGTGACAAACTCCACAGTGCATAAAGCAAAGACGGCTTCCGCGGCTCAGAGGACTCAGAGAGCTATTACATTCGGACCAGGAGAGTCCAATGGTTTAGCAGAGCAGCCCCCATCCTCTCTTCAGCCCAACCCACCAGTCGAGGCTCTCGTAGCCCAGACTTCTTTTGAGCAACGGATACTAGGCCTACTTTAGACAGTGGTCAAGAGAGTTTCCGAGATGGAGACTTCGTTGGTTACTAGGGTCGTCGAGCTAGAGACTGTATTGGTTGAGCGAGTCTCAGCAATGGAGACTACATTATCCTTACTCGTTGCTGCTTCATCCCGCCCAACTGCTCCATCGGATCCACCTGATCCTCCAGTCGACCGTTCGGTTACTCAAGTTCAGTTTGAGTAGGTAATCTCTTTATCACATTCATTAGTTGCTCGGGTACCAGCGATGGAGGCTACTATAGCTTCTTTAGTTGTATCTTCTGCATCGATCCCACCTGAGTCACCAGATTCATCAGCATCACCCCCGGGGAGTACCTAAACCTAATTTTGCTTTATACCTTTGTTTGCTGTCTACATTGAGGGCAATGTAGAAACTAAGTTTGGGGGGAATTTTGTGCTAACTTGATAATATTTTATGATTCTGTCTGATGTATTAATTGCTTAACTTCTGGATTGTCTAAGTGTTAATAGTTCGTATTAATTGTTTAGTTCGCTCAAGTTGTGTTTGGTGTTAAGTATGTTCGTATTATGTTTGTTAGTACTTGGCTAGCACAATTGTGTAATGTTGTTGCATTTGTGTCTTTCATACATGTGGCTGCGAAACTCAGTAGTTAAAAGATTTCAAAAGAAAGGAAAAATTGAAAGAAAAAAAAATTTAATTGTTTATGGGTATTGCTTGCTGGAGTTAGAATTTTGAAGAGTGCTGAACCTATTATCGTTTCTGCTTTTCTAGGCAATCTGGACCGATTTTGATGCACTTTTGACTAAGGTTGTTTTTCATTATTTTTGTAGACATGATTGAAAATTTAGACTTTGTTGAAGGTCTTGTTGACTTTAAACAGCCTATTGTTACATCCATGTATCTATTTGTACAATTTGTTTTTACTTAGAGTAACTTGGAGGTGTTGGAGTTAGCATGGTGTTGGAGTTAGCATGGTGTTAGGAGTTTAATGGTTTGAACTTTTTAGGGGGTATGTCTTTGTTTGATTGCGTACAGGCCCTGAAGTTGGAGCCAAGCACTCACCATTATTATGAATCCCATTCCTGTTTGTTTAGTTTATTTTATTAGATGAGTGGAACCGTGGGAAAAAGTTGTCAGTCCTAAGTAGTATGAGCTAGAATTGAGTAATCTGGTCCTATGCATCACAAATGTGTAGGGGACGAACTACCAGTGAATAAGGCTACTTTTGAGGATTTGAGCGTGAACTACCTGTGGGGTAAAAGTCATAAAAAAACGACAAAAAGAGTGAAAAAAAATAATAAGACAAATAGCGAGAATTGTTGACGAAGGTGAACAAGTTTTAGTTTCTTGTGAGCATGTGAATTGTAAGAAAGTGAGATGTCAGAAAAGAGTGATTGAGAAAAAAAAGAAATAAAAAAGTGAGTGAGGAAGGTAGGAAAGGGAATGTAGAAGTATAGGGGTTTGAAGTGCTCTGTTAAGACTTTGGGATTGGCAACTTTTGAGACTAGAGATATGTTTCTGAAAAGTGCTTACCGTGGTCTAATCGTGTTGTGCTATCACCAATGGAAATCCATCATATGTGATCCCTATTTTTCTTGTAATGTGACTTCAAATAATGAAAAATACTAAAAACAACTGTCTCAAATAACTAGAGAATCTCCAATGCAATGTTTAATGTCCCCCCTTCCCCGACGGAGAGATACAATACCATATCATAATGTTAATTAGATTTTCACATGTGTGTTGCACGGGCAATATCAAAACAAATTATATGTAATAGTTAATATGTAAGATTGAATAACGTATGATTATAGGCACTTGTCAACGACAATATTTTGTTATCTTGTCGTGAATTAATATTTGTTATATTAAACTGGATATGAAATGTAACTACGTGATCTCAGAAAATAAAGTATTTTATTTTACTTAATAACTATATTATAATAAACATTTTATAAACTTTAAAACGTTAATTTTAAACTATTTATCAAAAACTATTTTATTTATTTATTGAATGAATATATTAGAATATTTAGAAATATGTAAATAAGTTCTGTATGATACGAGTAAAAGATTGTTAAATAGTTACAAAATAAATAACATAATAAGCACTTAGTATAAATCAATCTAATTTTTTAAGGAAAGTTTTCAAAATAAGTGGTTATAATAAGATAATGAATACACCTATTTAAAATAAACTAATTTTGTTTGAGAAATGATATCTTTATCTGATAAAAATTTATTTAATAAAATAATAAAATAATAAGATGTGACTCGAGTAGACCGCAAAAGTAATTAAAAACTATTATATAAATAACACCCACATTTACTTGATTTCATTTCAAAATTCAAATACTTTTAATGGATATTTTGTATTTCTAATTTAAGTTTTTGAATATGATCAAATATATATGTATGAAGTCACCCATTGAATATAAATATATAGAAAATAATCCATATTTAGAATCGGAGTAATCAATTTTATTTCATATATATAGCGTGATAGGTGTGGAATTTACATCAATTAAATACTCTAATTTGTGTTTACTCGTATTAATTTTTAGTTAAAATACGTGTTTACGTGTGTAGTCGTCATATTTTAGGGTGCAGTCCAAGAGAAAGAGTAAAAGAATAAGTTTCGGTGGAACTCAGACTAAGTTTGTAAGGATTTTAAGAAGTTTGGATCGATGGTCAAGCATTTAGAAGGACAGGGACCAAAAGAGACAAAAGAAAAAGTAGAAAGACTAAAATGAAGGCCAAACAAAGTGCAGACAACTATGCAGCCTCAAGCTGTGCTTGTTGTGGCTGCAATAGATCAACATCAGAGGGCTAGATTCACGCATTCAACCACACGGCGGCAAGGTACGAGGCTTGCAGCCGCGAAACTGGCACTTCAGAGAGTAGAATTCCTAGAACAACACCATGCGGCCGCAAGAATCAAGGCTTGCGGACCCAACAGAATAGAACGATGCAGGCGTAAGAGGTGATGTCACAGGCACGAAGACAATTTAACACTACGCGGCCGCATGAAACTTCTCTTGCGGCAGCACAACTGGTCAGCGTAGATTTTTCTATTTTCCTGTCTTAAGTTAAATTCATGTTTTGGAAGGCTTTTTACACGAATTTTAACCTCCTTTGAGGGTTGTTTAGGCTATTCTAAATAGGGAGAGCCTACTTTTGAGTTATAGACATCTATACATACATCAAATTACATTATTTTCTTCAAGTAGTTCATAGAGATTGTTTGGGATTTTTGAGTTTAAGTTTGAGATTGAAAAACATTCGTGCAACATTTTTCGTTCTCATTCCTTTTCTCAATAAACCCGGTCATAAATTACAACTTTATTCTAATTTCCTTTATGAATTTGGTCTTTATTATGTGTAACTAATTCTTTTTCTTGGCACGAGCAATGTAGCCCCTTTGTGAACCATAGTTTCTAGTTTGTGGATTCAACGCTTTAAAAAGTGATTTCTAAGTAATTCTTTATTGCTGTTTTGAATGGCTTTCACTTATTTTGCCCGCGGATTTAGGGATGTTTATTGTTTTGTATTGACCTCGAGAGAGGAATGCATAAACTAGAATAGACGATAAAGGACATTCATTTAGATAAGAAAAAAAGATTTGCTTATAGTTAGTGCAATCACGTAAATTGAACTTCAGGATATTTGCATGAGTTGTTTGTTATTAATGCACTTGAGAGTGTTGATAACGCGCTCACTTAGAGATAGGTGAGCAGGCCTAATTAAGTAGAGTTAACTAGATTCAAGAGGGGTAGTTGATTAATTTTGTGAAATTTGATCGTTAACTAAAATCGGTTTTTGTTGAATCAATAAATGAGTAGCTAAGAGAATCAATGGTTGTGAAGTTGTGAGTCCCAAATTCATAAAAATCATGAAGAAAACTTTTAAAATCACCTTGTTCGTTCTTAATTACTTATTTTGTTAGTTTTTATTTGCTTTTTAAAACTCAAAATTTCGATTGATTCAATTAGAGAATGAGTTAGGTTTTTTATACTTAAATCTTTTCTCGTGGAAACGAGGACTCGTAATCTACTTTATTACTTGTTAGACCCGTATACTTGTGGATTTCATACATATTTTAGCGAACATAGCATGATCCATATATTCAAAAGAATTCTCTTTAAAAATTGAATTTGAGCTACTTAAACTATAATGTTATATTTTGTCGAATTAAAATATTTAGTAAAATAACTAAAGAGAAAGCAAAAGAATTATAAAAGACGACATATGATACTAAATTCAGACAAAGACTACATATAAAAATCAGCGAAATAGGAAGCCTTCCATTCTCGGACATTTTTTTTCTATTTAAAAAATTAAATATTATCTGTCGATCAACAATTTTAGATGAAACCACAATATCACAAAACCAAAATCTTGTCTTGAAGATAGAAGATATGGAAAAATTGAAACCAGAACAATCAAATCTAATCAAATCAATTTAAATCAAAACATCAAAGATATAGATAACCTCAAGTATTCTTGTAACGAACCTAAAAAGTCCAAAATATTTACCCTCCCCCCTTCAAAGTTCAGGTTTGGCGGGAAAATTGCGGTACAACTATACTGCGGACTACTTTCCTTGTATATATATATATATATATATGAGATGATGCGACCCATAATAATAATTAGTGGGAAAGAGAAAAATAAGTGAGTATAGAAAGATAAGCACATAATTCAAATTCATGAATATAAGAATAACTAGATAATATTCGAAAAACACGTGTATCGGTTTCCCATGTGCACCATGTGGGAAAATGCACTAGTGGGTCCCGGAAATCACATATGGGTTCTCCCATGTGGTGCATATGGGAGACAGTGACATATCCCGGAGGGTTTTTGAACATTATTATCAAATAACTAGAATAACATGTCTTGTTGTGGATGATTTGGTGATTATATCTGCACTACTATTTTTATTTTGCCTAATTGCATCACATTTTTAATTATCATTTTTAATTACAAATGTAGTCACAAATAAAATGACAGAAATAACCTACTCCCTCCGCCCCAAATATATATTGTTCTTTTCATGTGGATTAAGAATTGTATTGGAAACATACATTTTACAATCAATGTTCCTAATAATGCAAATTAGACATCTTAATAAAGAAAGAGAAGTATATATTTAGGATATCTCAAAAAGAAATAGTGGACTATATATTTGGGACAGAGAGAGTATCACATTCTCAATAATTTACCTACACCACAAAAGAAAAAGGGGAAACTAACTAATAAAATATTTATACACAACAACTAAAACCCTAACAAAATCTTTCACTTAATTGCCTTAATAAAAATCACTATTGTTTAATATTTAGTTATAAATATCAATTTTAAATTCTTTACTACTTAGTTATAAATATCAATTTTAAATTCTACTCATTAAATGAGGACAAAGTAGAATACGAATCACAAAATGTGTCTTTCCAAAGTATTTGTGAAAATGTAATAAAGCGAATCATGTATTGAAATGGAGGGGGTATAATATAGTAGAAGAAGGAATAATTATGGTGTGAATATATTCTGCCATTTTGTCTAATTTTCATATAAGTCGACAATTTTGCGAAGAGTCAAAATATTTAGACATCTCCATCTCAAAGCCAATAAAGTTGTCATCCCATAATAATGACTTCTAGGGTCAGCGTTACTATTATTAGCATTGCCATACCTAATAATCCCTATTAAATGAGTTACTAGTATTAGCATTGCCACACCTAATAATCCCTATTAAATGAATTACTCCCTCTGTCTTAAAAAGATAGTCCAACATTCAATTTTCGTCCGTCTCAAAAAGATAGTACAATTGCTATATCAGACTTGTATTTAGTTTTTCTTTTTCATATTTGTTCATAGTTAATTAACCACACCAAATTTCTAGAGGAAAATGAGTTAAATAAATTTTTTTTGGTATAACGTTTAACGTGTTCACAGAATTTTAATGGATACAATTTGAGTAGTTGTACTCATCTCAATATTAATTCTACTTTGGTTATTAGTATTAATTACAAATGATTACTTATGCTTAAGGACTTAAATGTAAAAATAAACATAAAATTAAATATTCCAACCACATAACCTATTAATTCTTAATCCGCATGAAAATACCTATTGTCCTATCTTTGTGGAATGGAGGGAGTATTATAGAACCCACCAAACCAAAATAATGCCCCAAATCTTATTTATTTGCATCACATCTAACCATCAACCACACCACCCTAGCAACGGCAGAAAAAGAAACTAAGAACATGTTTTGGTCAGTTTCCGACGAGAGAGAAGTCGGGGTTCCCGCAAGGAGGTTTGGAAGCTCTACCGCACGCTTCAACTTGCAAAAGTCGTTGTGAAAGCGCTTCCTCATCTAATCGAGAGAATAGAGGTCGTTGAAGGTGATGGAGGAGTCGGAACGATCCTCAAACTATATTTGCCTCCAGGTTAGTTATATATATATATATATATGTATATTATTGAGTAATCAATCAATATTTTTTTAAAGTACAATTACAAATATACATTATACGTAGCAGACTAGCAGTGTAAGTGTGTATAGATATATGTACTACTGAAATATAACACTAACAATACAAAACCTTAGACAAGGGAATCGAACCTCGTCAAAATAATCACATTCACATATTTCATAGGTCCCATTTGTACTATAAAAATCTCCATTATTCATTTCCATAAAAACCATTTATAGTTTTAAATAAAAATAAATAGTTTGTGAACAAGCGCAAGTCTCAAGGGCTTCAGCTTTAGCCCCCTAATTAAACTGGCTAAGGTCCCATTGGCTATGAAAAAGCAGTTTTCACTTATCTTCTCTTATGTAGTTATGTGTATGATGAATGATGATAAAGCAGATAAGGGATTGACCACTTGCAAAGAGAAGTTTACTATAATTGATGATGAGAAACGAGTGAAGGAAGCTGAGGTGGTTGAAGGGGGACACCTTGATCTAGGATTTACGTTGCATCGGATCCGGTTAGAAGTCATGGAAAAGGAAAATAGTCCATCATCATGCATCACCAAGGCCACCGTCGAGTATGAATTGAAGGAAGAATTTGCTGCCAATGCTTGATTGGCTTCAATCGAGCTACCTGTTGCCGTTATGGAGGCCGCTGCAAAGTATTTGATTAACAAAAACAATGTCTAGTACACCTCCGTTTGGTAACTAATTATAATTGATTAGATCGAGAGCACTTATAATAATAATAATAATAATAATAATAATAATAATAATTGATTACCAGCGTATCCTTCGTATATTTCTACCTTGTTATTAAGAGTAATAAGGGACGAAAACTTTACATCATAATCTTTTTTGTAATTATTGTCTTTAATTCTGCTCTGACATCAATCACGTGTTGCTATATATAACGTACCAACTCTAATATGGATAAGTCCAATTGTCCATTTTTAGTGAAACAGATAAGGCTCTAAATTACAAGTGAGTTGGTAGCTCTTGATTGGATATTGGGCTCCGAACTTGAAGTCCTATCTACTTTAATAGCCGAATTAGAGTCCAACAAGTTCAAAACCAGTTTTTCTATGAAGCTCCATAGAAATCACTAGCTTCAAATCACCCCATCAATAGGCATGTAGTTACTTGTTTTTTACAGTTGACATTAATCTTTTCTGCTACTTTTCTTTAATCTACTTTCTCTGCCTTTTTTTGTTTGGCTCAAGCTTGAACGTTGACTTTTTAAGGAATTCTAATGATGATTGACAAATGCAAATTCTTTGTTCCGAATATTTCTGATAGTCCATTTGGCAAGAAGTTATAAGTTACAAATAGAGAAATTTTAATTC
>CAVNYN010271693.1:0-18254 GCA_963692815.1 Nyctanthes arbor-tristis | reverse complement strand
AAATAGATAGTAGTCTTATTATTATTACTAGTATACCACTTTCCCGCGGTGAATCCGACCGTAGGGCTAATTTTATAAATAATTAGCTCTAAAATAATA
Source organism: Nyctanthes arbor-tristis (assembly GCA_963692815.1). Classification (NCBI taxonomy): domain Eukaryota; kingdom Viridiplantae; phylum Streptophyta; class Magnoliopsida; order Lamiales; family Oleaceae; genus Nyctanthes; species Nyctanthes arbor-tristis. Next base: position 18,155 of record CAVNYN010271693.1, on the reverse strand, counting down.
GTATGAGGTTTGAAAAAGAAACGTATAAAAACTGATTAAGTAAACAGATACTTTCAACACATCAATTTACATAATGAAACCAGATTGTGGCTCTTATTTATATGGATTGGAGAAATAATTATCCTACATATTTTCTTAGCCAAAGAAAAGTTTTCATGTTAAAGAACAAAGAGATATACTATTGCAAAATATAAACTGGGTTTTTCAAATTTAAACCAATTTAATTAGCTTTCATATTTCAATTAGCCTAAGAAATCTTAAAAAAAAAATACTCTTAAATGGTACTCGCTTCTGATTTCTTTGTCGATCCATGCCACTGAAATAGTATAAAGAATCCTCCATCCTCGATATCACCAACCAATGTATCAAGCTGCAATGTTGTCTATGTGAATTAAGAATGGGCTCATGTTGAGCATGATTCACAAATAATATCTTTTATCTTGCTTTCTATCTATGTTGCAGCATCACCAAATATCTATATTCTATTTTTGCTATATGTCATAAATATATGCATTTGTCTATTGCCCATGGCTCAATAATATGATTTATGCAGTTTCTAATTCCTTCAAGAATCTTGATTTAAATTTCTCTTCTTCAACACCTTTTCTCTCTTCATTAACTTTAGGCATCCTGTTTCTGTGCAATGTTTGATTTGGTTGTCTTATTTTTCTATGCAACATGCTTTTCAAAACCCCAGTTAATTTAAACAAAAAGAGAGATAAGTAAGCCTAAATAAGGTTCAACGACAAAGAGAGCTCATAGTAGTGCACCTAGTCATATACAAATATTTTACAAAGTAAAAGCAAAGCTAACAACTTTGTTCAACTGTAAAAAGAGAAAAATAGCTATCAGAATTACATCAATTATGTATCTTTTGATTTTCTGGGATCATACAACATCTCAGATCTCCCATATGAATGAGAGAGCAAGAGAGCTTTAATTTTGAAATAGCTTTACCCCTAAGGAAATGCTGTATTGCAGTGTCAATTACTGCAAGTCAAGAAATTTATTTCATGAGAAACATAATTTTATTAATCATGATACAAGAGTATTTACATATAATTTTATTAAACATATATATGATATACAAGAGTATTTACATTGACGGAGACATTGTCTTAAAATATGGAAAGAAATCAGGTTTTAAAATAGAAATTAAGAAATTAAGCCCTCTTCTATAAAGCTGCTTGTGCTGGTGATTACAATTTCCATTTGTCAATCAATGTTTTCTTTCGATTTTGCTTCTTTTTGGATTTTGAATTGAGAATTAGGTCTTTTTTTTTTGAATTGTGTGATATCATTACTTGGTCTTTGTGGATGTCATTCTTTTAATTACTGCTAATTGGTTTATCTTCAGAAAGATAGGCTGCTAATTTTTTTTTGTTGGACATCAGATAAGGCTGCTAATTTAGTTCTATTGTATTTCTTGATTTTGTAGATTTTATTTATAATGCCATACAACAACCTTTTATGAAGGATAACTTATGTTCAGGCAGAGTATAGGTAGGTGTAAAATCTCCATTTACTTTGTCTTAACATCAGCCATTCTAGTAGTGTGTCTTATCAGGATTGGGTTTATACATTCCTTGATATCTTGATCACAGTTTTGATCAAGCTAGTATTTATGTTTTGGCTACTACTCCTCTCTCTTGAGAAGACGTTCAGTGGTCCATCAAGAAGTGCATAGGTAGGCTCCTATGAGGGGTAAAAGTTCACTCAGATGTCTTAGCTTTGATTGCCCGAAAGAATCACTATCGAGCAGCATTTTGACCACCGCTACTGATAAAGAATATGGTGCAGGTTGTTGAAGTATTTTCCAAGTGCGGGATCATAAAGGAGGTAAGCATTTTCCAACGAGGGAAGGATAGCTTCGTGGCTTTGGAGGACAAGCAAAGGCAGTAGGAGGCTGTATGGTTAGAAGTGGTTCAGATCAAGGATAGTGAAATTAGATATTTTTTTGTTACTTTGATATTTTCATTCGCTAATGCTTCTTGCGAATTTTGTGGCAAAAATATGCATAATATTATGAACACTCTCTTTTGTAGCATAGCCGCCTTATATGTAAATACTTGTCTTGAAATTGTTTTTTTTTTTATTACCTAAAACTGTATATTTTGTTAACGAATATTATTATCATTACTACTAATGGAATTGTTATTATTAGAAAATTGTCATTTTTGAATATTTGCACAAACTTTTGATTTTTGTAGACAGAATAGAATAAAATAACAGCAGACGTTTAACAATTGGGACTAATACAGGCTTTTGGCGGATTTTTCTGTTAGAAAATTTTGACGGACAATTTTGTCAGTAATTTGTGACGGATTACATTCCGTCAAAACAGTTTGTGACGGATCAGGTTCCGTTAGAAATTAGTGACGGATTGTGTTCCGTCAGAACTTTGTGACGGATAATGTTCCGTCAGAACTTTGTGACGGACCACTACCGCTAGAAATTTGCGACGGTTGGTTTCCGTCAGATATTTCCCACCAAATTTTCTCCGTCACAATCTTTCTGACGGAAGGCTTCTCCGTCACAAAAGCCGTCGGAAGTTTGTGACGGCTACTTATTTTCGTCAGAAAAAATTTGCGACCAGGCTTTCAGAGACGGGTTTTCTGACCAAAATTTTCCGTCACAAAAGGCCTTTTGCGACGGATTTTCTTGATTTAGCGACGGAATTTTCCGTCACAACTGGCAGCCTTTTTAGTAGTGAGTGAATTTTAGAAAAGCGTCGCAATGTTTTAATAATTACTACAATTAACTTCAAAAATTACGTTATTAACAAGATAAAACCTAATTTACGTAAATATTGTACAACTTATTATTGAGATATACATAGCCAAGGAACTGTTGAATTAATAATCGTAAGGATATTTTATATTTAATATAGTAGTATTATTATACAAAAAAAAAAAAAAACCTCTTGTGTAGGGGGTCATTTTCAAAATAATTGATGGCTGTTCATTATTTTTATTCTTCTTTTTTTTTTTCCCCTTTTTTTTCTTTTTTCCCCCGAGTGACTTTAGGGATTCCTTCACAAAATGGAACTGTCGTTGACCTGCAAAGTCAAGCAAATACATTAAATAATCGACATCTTAAAATGTTCAGGGTTAGGTGTATCTTCAATGCAACAACATAGTATACGGTTTAGCATAGTGACAAACAAAAGTGTGTTTAATTTTCGTTTTAGCTTTCTCACTACTCTACTTATTTTACCTATTATTGATTTTGACAAATAATTAATTACAACTACACAACAGTTCATATTTTTATTGAATTTCCAAAACTTCTACCTCATTCTAATGAGAGCTGAATGCTGACAGAGGAAAACAAATAAACTCGAAGGAAGATAAATAGACATATCTGACACGCCCCACTCCAAGTACCTTTAATCTACTTAAAGTGTAACGTGCGCCGATGATAAATTTCAACTACAAGCTGAAATTTACTATCAAGACTCGTGAACATTTAATTATTCTAGAAAAATTTTGACAATATCTCCCCTAATTTAATAACAAAATCAACCTATATAACTATCTAACTATCTAAGATCAAACATATTAACGCTTCTCAATATAAGAATCCCCATCATTATAATTTACAATACTTCACTTGTGAAGAAATATACTAAAATCGAATAAGATTCACACGAGGTACCCAATGCATGCTAATAAACTTAAACCGTGTTAAAGTCTATAAATTAAAATAATACAACCCTATAACAAATTCGTTCCGCTAATGCGTTAGGTGGTGGCTCAAACTCCCAAAATAGCCGGCTCGGCTACAATATATTACCCAAACTTCAATTGCTACCTGATAGGAAAATCATTTAGAAAATAAATGAGCTAACAAGCCCAGTGAGTAGAGTTTTTGTAAATAATCATACTTTGGAGAGTCAAAATACATATTTTTCAAAATCTCGAATAAAATAGATCGGTCAAATTTGGATTTTCATAAATTTTAAACATAAATCCAACATGAACATCATCATCAAGTTGAATTCATCTTAGAATAAAACATTTGTAGAATCATTAAAGTGCTAAAGAATATCACAAAAATCATTCCATTCCAAGAATCATTATAAAATTCATCCCAAGAGTATCCATAATCTCATGTCACCATGTGACTATCATATAAAGTCATACGCGCATAGACACTAGTTTGGGCCATAGGTAACTTATGACTCCTTCGCCTTATGCGGCACGACAACCAGCTTGAGTCATAGCTAGCACAATAGGCCTATTCGCCTAGGCGGCATTCATCTTGTTAGCTTGAGTCATATGCTCCTTCGCCCGTAGGCGGCATATTCATAACATATGATACAATTTGGGGAATTTACAAATGATTCATCATTCAAATTTTCTAATAAATCATATCCTTGAAATTTCTTAAACGTCACATTCATCAATTTCACAAATTTCTCGAATCAAGGAAAAATTTCAAGAAATTCCATAAGAGACTTTTGTTTAAATTTTCAAAGCATCATGTAGAGTGAATACATAATAAATTTCATTCATAAAAAGAAGTGGAGAAAATTTCACTCACCGGCTATGCATGGAAATCTAGCTTGTTCGTAAATGATTCTAATTCCTTCCCCATTTTCTGTAACATAATATGAGAATTCCACTCAACATTAATTACTACAATAGCAAACTCCTACATATTATCAAGTTATATCTCTTTAAAGTTGCAAGCTTATTATTTCCTTCCAATTCTTCAATATTTCCTCATTTCCTCTTTGAACATAATGTTGTCCAACTATTATTTTTGCCCTTAATTCCATTTATTTCACTTCTTTAGTTGCGTACAATATAATAAATTTAACACATATATCAATGTATAATTTTCCTTCATGTCATGAATCATTTCTTTTCCTTAAGTTCACTTACTTCATTAACATATTATGTCGTCATCACCCATTAGCATTTACATATCAAATCATACTTTCACGATAATCATTGAAATATATCATATCATCATGTCGTAAAATATCCAATAATATTACCAAATAAAATTAGCCATATAAATAAAATTCCTCTTGAATTTTTGCCGTCAAAATTATACATATATATAAATATATATATATATATATCTATATATCAATCCCTTAATTTAATACTAATAGACTTTTATTCCAACTTATATTTTATCAACATGACATCATGTTCATGCATATCAAATAAAATCAATAACCCAATAAATCCTAATTTAATTCTTACTCATTTTATCTCATTACAGCCCGACCATAATAAAGCTTGATGTTGTGCATACAAGATGCCCATTCCTTGTAGTCACTCTTAAGCACATTTTAGCTAACAAATTATCTTAATTCTATGAATTTAAAACCCGACATCACTTTTTTTTTTAAAAAAAAAAATCAGCCTTAACATCCCCTTTTTGAATCCATATTTACATCATACATTTTCATAACTCCAATACTAACTTCATATATTTTAATTCCATATCCTTAAGCACAAACTAAACCAAAATGGTTCAATAGATATAACTTGTCTAAATCTTTAAATCAACACAATTAACTAAACCCTAACATCTCAACAAAACCCATGTTTTAAAAGTCATGAATTATAAATTAATTAACCTCATAAAACTATCAGTGTGTCATAATCACCTCCACCAAGCATAATCTACAAAATCCCTAATTTTTCATATTTAGGATCTATGAAAATCAACCCATAATATATAGTAGGAGCTTAAAAATAAAACCCGTCCTCTCAACATAAACACCAATTATTTAGCCTCAAGTCATAGGAATAAACCATAAATTTATAAACCATAAATTTAACTCCTGTTAGAAAATACATAGACCCTAAAATAAGCAATCTCATGACTTACCTACACAAAATTGTTGAAGAAATCAAACCCCAAACGCCAAACTATACTATCAATGTGCAATTTCCTAACTTTCTTCTCTTTTCCCTTCATTTTCCTTTTTCTTTTCCTTTTTCTTCCCATTTTCCTTCTCCTCGGCCATAGTCTTGGTTCCCAGCGTGTGTGTATGTTTCATGTTGTGAGTAATTTTTTTTTTTTTTTTGAAACCAAAATAGTACTTTCATTGCATGTCACTAAAGATCACCGAACTAAGCCATATAGGCGTACAATCAACCCAACAAGAATAATAAGAATTACAAAGCGCAATTGTTGTGTGTAATTTAATCCCAATTACAAGGGAATTATCTAGAGATTTAGGAAAATTGAAACCACAGTCCCTCAACTTCTTACTTTGCTTCATTTAGGTCACTAACTTCATGTATTATTTCATTGAAGCTACTAACTTATAATATAATTCCATATAAATCACAAACTTATTCAATTGAGTAAATGGTGACCCCAAAATTTAAATAATGCATCTTAATCTAAATTTGACCTTGACTTGATTATTCCACCTTTGACTTTTGGTCTATATATAAATTAGAGCTAAAGTTTAGGTAGCCGTGTGGAAAAAAATACATAAAATTTGGGATGTCACAATATCAAAGTGAAATAATTCCAGTTTACCATAGCTCATGGCTAGTGTTGTAATTCATATGTCCCTTCGTATAAATAATGTCACATGTAGTTAGTCAACAATATATGTAATATATTAAATAATAAGTAGAGTAAAACTTAAAAAGCAACTAAATTCAACCGCGGTAACATAATTGTGAGGAAATAATGTTTATTTGATATGAATAACTATGTGCTTAATTGGTCATCTAAGATTGACTTTTTATGTCTTGTGAGCCTTCAAATCTACCATTTGCATATAAATAACCCATTCAAAATAGCTAACTTAGTCACATCAATTGTTCATGTCAAATCAAAGAGAAGACAACTTTTGAGAGTGTATATAAATCCACAAATGTGTGTATAAATTTTATACACTTATATGTACAAATAACAGTTTATAACCGACAATATTATTTAGCATTATTCTCATCTATATACTCCCTCCGTCTCACTAAGATAGGCAACTACAAATTTTCACACAAATTAAGAAAACTTATTAAATGTAGTTGGAATTGTAAAAAATTTTTATATTCTTCCTATTTTATCCTTGTAATAAATGATATAAATGTAGTGTGAAAATATTTAACTATTATTGAAAGATGGAATTTCTATTTAATATCTAAGAGCATCTACATTGATATTGTTAAATTTAATTATCGACATAAGCAAAAAATGCATTTTAAATTGTTATTAAATGTCACATACAAAAGTTAAATTTAACAACTATTATAGTGTTAAATTGAATGTGCTAAATAAAATCACTAAAATCTACTGAAGTTCAAGTGGCCCAATTATTTTCAAAAGTTATTGTTCAAACTTTATTAAATAAATGAAAAAAGAATTTTTCAAAAATATTAAATTCTAGCAAAATGTTGAAATTATTGTTAAAGTTAACAACAAAATTAATAACTTACCAAAAAAGATTTTTTATTAATTTTTTAATACCACCAATGTAAGTACTTTTTTGATTTGTTAACCGACAACTTCACTAACAACTTAATTTAACACTATCAATATAGATACTCTAATATTCCAACAATCTTAAATGGGGGTATTTTGGTGAACCGAGCAATAAATTATACTTTCAACAAGGAAACTTGACTATAATTTAGAATATATGGAAATAGAAAATAAGTCTATCTTAGTAGGACGGATGGAGTATATAGGGTTATAAAAACAGTAAGATTTTGTTTCAAGGCTGCGGCCCAATATACCGTAAAAGGTACTCTGGGCTTTGTGCATATTGATGTGTTCGGACCCATTTCTTTGGTTTTAGTTTAGGAGTCGTTTTGACTTTTAAGTTCCGAATCTTTGGGCTTTTGCATCGTCATTTCGTAATGAGGTTTTCTGCCGATGAGTTCCAGTCTAATTAGTTCGGTTGAGGTCATCGATCTTTAAGGTTGCACGTTTAACTCTCATTAATTGGGAGTTGTGTAAAATTTTCAACATTTATATTAGTTTGTGTTACTAGATTTTTTTCACCCGTGTGTTGCACGGGTAGAGTTATAGTGTATATTCATATCAAAATTGACGTGTAAATGTAGATGTTATTTTATAAATAGAATACAATATACTAGTTGCATTGTATAAATTTATGAATTGATATGCGAATTACAACCATGGAATATTTGTAGTAAAATGTCTGAGTTCATAATTCTGGTCTCCTCCAAACTCGTTGTACAAATTTACACGTCGAACCTATATAAAATTGTAATAATTAGTAGACAAATAATTAGAGATATCAATTTGACTCATCGATTTATAAACCCGTGGAAACATACATCTAATATGATTGACCCGTCACGCATAATCAAGGCAAAAGAAGGGGTATGAGGCAACATTATCTGACCCGCCGTGGATCCAGGACGGGTGCTAGTCAGATTGGACCCGCACCATAGACCCGTGACCTACCAGGCATTTTTTTATTTTTAATGAATTTATTTCCAAAAATATGTAGAAATTATTAGATATGTCAATTTGACTAATCAACCATTAAATCAGTGGTAGTTTATTGTTATTTTTTAATTATATTTTTTTTTTTTTGAAAGAATTTTTCTGTCGAATTGAAATAATCAATTTATTATAAGAGTTAATGTTAGAAACTTTAAAATTCTAAATAAAAGTTTTGTTTTATTCTACGATCATCAATTAATAATGCGTTACACATAATATTAATTGAAAGGGAAAAAAATCATGAGTCCATTTGTAAGTTATGGTGGCGTCCTAACCAGTCCCATGACCCGACTTGTTTTGACCCGCCATATTAATTTGTATGTTTGGGGCGGGTCTGGGCAACTTCAAGATTCATGGGGCAGGTCCAGAGTACGGCTAACCCGTCCTATTGCATCGCTATAAATAATCATATCACAATCTACTATTGCAACTATAAGTTTAGTCTCTCACTCGTGCGTTATACATGAAGACTAATTTTCAAAAAAAGTTCAATAATAGTGAATAATAAAATATTAAACAAATACACATTATCATATTTGCATAGCAAAAATAATAAATATAAAGTTTTAATTTAGTATTTGATGCATTAAATTAATGTTTTATTAGTACTATATTAATAGTTATCTGCTTATATACTCAATTAATACTTTACTATATTTCACTTTTAAATCATCTAACTTATTTAACATTATTAGTTAACAGTCTAATAATATATATATGGCGTGTACATACCCGTATTCACTCGATACTCGTTCAGATAAAAATTTTCAAACCCATGAGAAAGTGCTCTCTCGACGTATCATTTCTATGAGTGAAATTTAAAATTGATAGTTATAATTAAAAAGTTAAATAGAGATATATTTATAAAGAAATGCAAGTTAGACCTTTTAATATAAAGAGGACCATATATGTGAGACATCTTAAAAAGAAAAATAAGATCAGATAATTGCAATGGAAAGATTAATTTTTTTTGTAGTTCATTTTCTTCTTGTGGATTTCTTGTCTCTTTGTTCACAAATTTTTCGCTAAAATTCATTATTATCTTCGTTAAATAAAAATATTGATCAATTAGTATTCAATATGTACGTTGCACGGGGAGACAAATTTCCAATGTTTCATATAAAAAAATTCATTATATAAATTGTAAAAAACAATAAATAGTCACAATAATAATTAAATTAAATGAAATAACAACATGAATTTAGTCGATATTTTGAAGGCTTTATGTTTATGGAGAAAAAAGACTAAAAAATAAATTATTTGCATAATCTACAACCTAATTATTGCAATATAAATGATATAGAAACAAAGATTAAAAAATAGTCACAAAGATTTTCAAATTAAATCATAGATGTCAAGAAAATAAATTTTAGCTATATTTTAGCTATAAGTGAGTCATTTATTTATTCATTTAATTTCAATTATCATTCAATATCATATTAGTTGCCATGTAGACTGGTCCTAAGTACAACTGGTGTTACATAGCATTATTCTTATTACAAATAAATAAATAGAGATAATATCAAACAATTGGTTTATAATGCGTTCATTTTCGAATAATTCAATAACAGAAAGAATATTTTAAAAAAATATTAATTCATAAGAAATTGAACAGTTACTCACCGTGAAATTTACATCGGTAGCGGATAATAAAAAATTGTAAAAACTCATAATTATATATAAATACTAAAAAAATAGAAATGAGGAAACTAAAATAAAAAGGGAATATAAAAAACTAATAAATTAATATAAATTATTGAAAATTTGTGATGAATATCCAAATAAGAAAAGTTTAAATTTTAAAACTTGAAAAATAAAACCAATGGAAAATCAATTGGGGCAATAATTGAATCCAAATTATTGTGCAACATCATGATGAGGTCAGTAAAAGAGCAAAAAAATTACAATTGAGAATCAAAATCTAATTGAAAACTATTGTATTATATATTATATGATTTATTCGCATTGGGCTCTAATTAGATGTAATTCTATACACATATGTACTGTTTTAACGTAGATTTATTAATTAATTAATAGTGCTTGTAATTAAAAATTCACAAAATTATGCATACAAGACTAAATATGGAAAATACTATTTGTAGGAAAACATTCAGGTAATTTTTTACAAAATGGAATAAATTCACAATCTTACATATCTGTATTGCATGATTGGAGGAAAATAATTTAAGAATATAACTATTAATTTACACTATTTTGTAAAATATTACTTAAATGATTACTTACAAATAGCGATATTCAAATTTTTGATGAAAATATGCCTAGCGCATATATTATATTATATTTATTTATAAAGTTGAAAAAGTCAAAGCCATGCACTACCATATATATCATATCATGCCCAAAAAAAAAAAAAAAAAAAAAAAGGAAAAATCTTATTAAAATCATCTTCAAAATGAACCTCTCAAAAGGTTTCCTACTAAACTCTTAAGTTTAAAATTTTTCTAATATAACTCATCTTCCCGATGCTTTTAGAATGTGTGAAGGACTGTCTATGTATTAAATTATAGTGATGCGGCCCCAGGGCACATGGTGTAATGGAAAAGGGCTGGTGCAGGAATGCGGAACCCCAGGTGATCTCGTGTTCAATTCCTGACTGCTACATCGTATAACCCACGATTTAACTCCTTCACAAAGCTCTAGGGTAGGGGATGTGAGGGCATTAATGATGGGGCGTTACACAAAAAAAAAAAATTATAGTGATGCAGCTCCAAGGGAAGCGAATAATTCACATAGCAAATTTTGTGAAGTGTCATGTCATGTGTGCTGGTAGTTTCACATATCACATTTTCACTACCAATAAAACCATGAAAGTTCCTTACTTGGTCTATGCACTTTCAATTTTTTAACACTAAAATCCTCATTGTGGTCAAATATGTTTAAAAGGTTTTTTTCCTATTCCCCATCGCTAATAAGATGATGTAAAGAATTCAAAATGTTGGCAAAATTAATTTCAAAGGCATCAAGAATTGAAATTTTCTAATACAACGAACACTAGTGATTGACTTGTCTCTCAAATGGACTAACTAAAAAAATAAACGATGATCTCAATTGTCGGGCTTGTAGAGCCACATCCATGATCCAACTCAATGGATGTGCTATAAATGTGTCGTCATAATAGAACTGCATCAAGGAATATATCTTCTTAGTAGCAACGACAGTGTTCGAAAAAGCTCACCTAAGCGTTGTCTAGTCGTCGCCTAAGCACGAAGCGTGGGTAAAATGCCTCGCTTTAGTAAAAATCGTGAAAAAAGAGTCAATTTCAAGTGTTGACCAATAAAACAAAATTAAGTGCGTTTAGGTGGGCTTATGCGTGGAAAAAGCGTGCCTAGAGAAGGAAAAAGCGTTCCTAAGCGCGCCTAGAAGTGAATTAATTTACATTTTTTGAATTTTTTCTCTTTTATTTTGATTTTTATTTTTACTGTTTGAAATCCAATTAAAATTAATCTCAAATTAAAAAGTTAATATAAATCTCTAAAATATCTCGAAAGTATAATTTACTTTATAAAAAATAAAGAATAAAAGAGATAAAATATCCAAAAAGAGAAATAAATAATGACTTATGTGAGAAAAATACAAACATTATATTATGAAATTAAAGTAAAAATTATTTATTAAATGAATATATTTACCATTTATGTCTTTATATATAATTAGTATACATTAATTTCAATTAACTAATAATTTTATATTAATTTTAAAAATAAAAAATAAAAAAATTGATAAACACTTTTTAACATTTAAATAACGCCTAAGCGCACTTAAATTTGTAAAGCTTAAAGTTTCAAATTTATGTTTTTCTGTGCTTCAAGTTTTTTGAAACACTGAGCAACGAAAATAAAGCACAAAGGTAACAGCCGAAAAAATTCAATTCTGTAGCACTTTATAACTGAATCAAATCAAATTAAACCAAACCAAGCAAATCCTAAGCGGGCAGCCTGTCCTTCAAACTACACCCCCATTATTTATTAATTAATTAATTAATATAAAAACAAAAACACCGCCTAGTTAATTCAATCCTACATAATAATAATGATAATAATAATACCCGAATATCAATTCCAATTCCGAGTTGATACAAATTTCGAACTTCTTCAGATCCTACCGATTTTATCGGCATTGATCACTGGATTCGCCTTCGCAATTGCCTCCTTCGCCTCTCCCTTGAAATCGAACGTACAATCATGCTTCTCCGGATACCTGTGGGTCCCACAGAAGGTACAACCGCATCTGCAATTGAACCCCGTAACCCCCACCTTCTTGTTGCAACTCCGGCACCGATTACTTGGTGGCGCCACCGCGGCTTGTCCAACTGCTGCTTCTTCGACTTTCTCCGCCACTTCCGATGGCCCAGCATCCAAACCCGAACCGGTGACCGCATCCGCTTTGGGCATGACGAACTTATTCATGGCGGCTCTAGCCGACGCGGCTTTCTCTTCCTCCATGCGCGAATCTCTGTAGCACTTTGAGCAAAGTCCCATCGTCGCCGCCGTGCCGAAGAACCCGCAGCCGTTGGCGCACAGAGTCGGCTCCGATGGCGGGAAACTCGTTCCGTCGTTCATTTGGTTGCCTTCGGAAGAACCCATATCTTCAATTCTCGAATTATTACTCCGTGGAGAGATTGAGAATTTTGGTATCAAAATCTGCGGAAAAAGGAAAGAATAATAAATTGTAATTTACGCCTGCGTTTGATTGATGCTATCTACCATTGTAAAGTGATGGTCCATGAAATGACTGTTTTGACCAGTAATTAGTCCTGATTGCAGCTGAGCTTAACGAGTCGTATCGGGTTTCTTCTGGGATTTAAACATTAATGAGACCGACTTGTTTCACACGTTTATTTAGCTTTATACGGTAATTAATCAAATGAGATTACTGATTTATTAAGTTTTCCCTTTAAACCGAAATGACAATATTATCCCCTAACAAATGAGAACGTCATTGTTTGATCAGAAAACGACACTTGCAAATCCAAAAGCCTTTGCCGTAGGTGAGACCAAAGTGCAAATAGAGTCAACAAGTCCAGTTGAATCGAATCATAATTTGTGATGTGTGGAGCCTCTTGTCGATTTAATCCCGCAAGTAGGCGGATTGTTAATAAGTAATATAGTGATAAATAGAGCGTCGAATCTCACGAAAACTGAATTTACTAAATTTCACTTTAGTTAATCTCAACTTTAAATAAAAATACACAATAAAATTTGATAAATAATTTTAAAGAGAAAATAAAAGTTAGATAATAAAATAAATAAAATTATTCATAAATATGATTACACAAAAGTACTAGGATCCCCGAATCCACTACCATTTCCACAGTCAATCCTTAGCACTCGCATTCACACGTTCTAGTCTAGGGTTGAAAATCAATAATCTTAATTTATTCGAAAGCCTCTCTCGATGGTCATCCAAATCTATACCTATATGCGAGACCAATTATCTCTAATTAACCTTCAAACATAAGGTATGTATTCATTCTCTTTGATTATTATGTAACGATTTCATCGAGTATAATAGTATCTCTAGCTATTATAGGACTCTATGTTGTTCACTATCATGTGTAAAATTCATGAAGAATCTCTCGAAAACAGTATTAATCACAAAACTCAATTTAATGGCAATCAAACATCAAATTGGATTAAGGGAATAATGAACAATCAACCCAACCGACAAGAACAATAGAAAGAACGAATACTATAAATTAATAATAAAAACGAGATTTCATCATGAACTCTAATACAAAACAATTAGTCTATCATATTAAGAAAAAGAAAACAACAATAAATATTGGAATTCAAAACCCGAAGGACACGAATTCACGATATATTCCACATGTTTCTTTTCCTCCTTGCGACATCTCTTCCTTCTCTCGGCTCCTTTCTCTTCCCTTCAACGTCTTCTCCTTTTGTTCTTGTATTATTTTCCGTCAATTTATAGTTGTAGAAGCTTTTGTACCCTTAATTGTATAAAAAAATGGGCCAAAAACGCGTCAAAACACTTTCCGCCGCGAGCCGCAGGATGCTTGCCCCTGCCTACCCGCCCCAGCAGAGAAAAATGCTAGGCCGCGGGTGAGGGCAGTTTGTTGCCGCGCCCTATTTTCAGTACGTGCGATTCAGTCCCTGATTTGACTTTTTTTCAGCAATAGTCCTTTTTAGTATTTTTCTTCATTTATACAAGTCTAAGACTTTTCGAATGCTTCACAAAAGTCCTCAAACTCTTCAAACACGACCCAATTGATCTTTTAAAGTTCTCTCAAAGTGCAATCTAGTTCTCGAACTTGTTAATATTGATCTTTTCACCCCAAACTCTCGAGCCATCACACATTGATACTACATTTTAAATGTAAAGCCTTAATTTGGTTCAAAAATCATTCTTTTCTCTTGGTATCACCCCAATATGAGCTTCTCATCTATATGAACCATATACACACGAATTAGGTAGAAATCTACTCAATTACACATAAAATAGAATAAGTTAATAAGATTAAGTTACATATAAAATACATTTATCAGAGCCGATTCTTCCTTCAATTTTTAACATCCCTAATCCCTAAGTATTTGCAAGCGTGTCTTGTCCATGTTTTGGCTAGTCGGCTAGACATGATAAAGAGCGTCATATTTTGTCGTTTGATTGGAGTAGTTGTGTGATTATGGAAATGAAGGCTTGGGGAGTGGAATGAGGACAAGGTTGTCTTTAAAGCACAAAAGCATGCCACTAGAAGAATCAGAAGATTTTAAGAACATATCTAATACAACAATGTTAACGGTGTATATTTGGCAAAGAATATCGAAATTACATACAATAAACTCCCAATCCAACAATGTCTACATTGTATATTTCACAAAGTTATTATCAAGTATTTTGAAAAGAAAGAGAGAAATTTATTGATTAGATAAATTAACACTTTGTTCTCTACAACTTATTTTTTCATTATAAAAAACTCAACAATTCAAACTCACATTAACCACGTATTTTCACTGTTTCACAATGTCCTATAATCTCTCACCAATCTTCAACTGCACATAGCAAACAACAATCTCCTTTTTTCCTAAAAGGCTAGTAAAATTTTAGCTATAAAGATTTATGACATTTTTCATGATAATGTCAAGCACTTAATGTGCCAAATAAGTATTTTTTGTCAATTATCATATTATTCTATGATTATCACTATACATTAGAGATGCTCTTAAAGAGACGAGTCATTCAGATTCTCAAAGTGAGTTTGAAGTCCATTAATTATCGTTAAATGCATTAATAATCTGATTATTTAAAACGAGATTAATTCGAATTAGTTTTCATTCATCTCTTTCATATGTGTATTATAATAACTATTGGTTGGAAATGGAAAATGAAAAATGTATGATTTTTTTGAAATTTTATGAAAATGTGAACATGATTGTGTAATGTGTCTTCGAAATTCCAACTTTTTTTTGTGCCTTTTTTGAATGCAAGAACCATTTGGCATTGCAAATTTGAATGCAATGCCACTTCTTATTATTAAAGGAGAGTTTAGATGGTAAATAACAATAATTAGTAAGATTAAGGGTGATAGCTCAAACGGTAAAGAGATCTTGGACTCAAGTCTACACCACTCTTCGAAGTTCCCCAACCATATTTGAAAAAAAAAACTTAATTAGCATTACAAGTGTAGTAATATTTATCATTACTATTTATCTTTCCAAAAAAAAAAACAAAAATCATTACTAATTGTTTTGTTTTTTTTTTTGTTTTTTTGTTTTTTTTGAAATCTTGTTATGTATTTTTTATTCGTTTTGATTGATCGTGTTGAACTCAAAGGAAAAAAGTACAAAGAGATGGGAATGATGGTTGAATTTTCAAGAAAAGCAAACTCATTTTGAAAATATATAGAGATTTGAACTTTCATGTTTAATTCTCATCAAAAGGAAATCCATCGAGAAGTCATAAAATTCAAAAAGATTCTGAGATGAAAATTCGTCACGTCTTCTATTTTACATAATGATTTCTTAATCGAATATATCGATTAAGTTCAAATGAGTCTAATAAATAAGAAAAAATATATTCACACCATGATTTTTTATAAGCCATTGTAATTGTAGTACCGGACAACATTATATTTTATTTTTGTTATATTTATATCCGCCACCTTTTCTTTTCATTACAATTTTATTCTCAACTTCCTATTAATTAACAATTACTCCCTTAATGACATTTTCTACTTAAAAAGTTCTACTAATCTACTTTAAAATAAGAATAATAATATATGTAAATGTCCCTTAGTTTTTTTCATAATTATTTTACCCAATTTAAAATATTTAGTGCACTTATGTTTTTTTTCATAATTTTTCCTCAATTTAAAATATTTAGTGTATTTATGCAATGAAACTTAGAGCTTGTTTGATCCCCTTTATTCTCTCAATTTATAAATTTATCTACCACTGATTTAACATTTGATTTGACAACTGTTTAATTACAATCACATATTTCACACCATTTTACATTTTCAATACACATTCTACATTTCTCCTAATTATAAATTCTCCAAATAAATAGGATCAAACTAGCTCTTAGAGTAGAAATATTAATGACAAAAAAGTGATAGAAAAGTTGTGGACTTAAGTATAACAATTAGTAAAGATTAAAGTTATCTAGAGTAAATAAACAATGGCATGCTTAATAAAAAAATATAGTGTCAATATAAATCACCAAAAAAAAAAAAAAAGATAATCTTTCTTTATTGTTTGTTTATAGTAAGATCACATCTATAATAAATAAATAGATTTCTATATAATAAATAAATAGATTTCTAGAATAAATCTCAAGCAGACAAAAGTTAAAGGAACACAAGGACGGTGCTGGGGAATAGCATTTAAATAGGCCCAATTATAAATGAGGGTTCTAACCCTATTTGTATTTGGGTCCATGTATTCCCATCAATTATAAATGACCAAATTGATGTATGGCTCCCTTGAAGTAGAAAATGACATTCTAATCTGTGAGGAGAAATAAATTTTTCGCTTGGTTGAGCTTGAACAATTCTAATTTACAGTCATTGGACTAACCGAGTAGGTTGCCCACTTGAGCACCTGCCAAGCAGTTTGGGCTGAGTTGTTCGGCTGACACTCATTTTACTTAACAATATGTTTTTACGGTCTTTGTTCTCAATGAAATTAAAAATTAATATATAAAACTATGTTGGTTTAGTTCAAACTTGAACAACTCATGAGGTTGCCAGAACAACTCTTCCTTGGCCTTTGGTCGAGCTTGAACAAGGCAACTAAAGCTAAGCATGCTCAGTGTGGGATTTGGCCACCCCTGACTTGAAACAATACCATGAAACAACATAACTTTTGATGAATTTTGTTCATCTCAAAATTCAGTTTAATATTTTAGAAGTTTGGTTGGTTGGTTCTTGATCCTACAGTCATTATTATTTCTTACTTATTGTATACAGTCATTTGAAAACTATTATTAAAAGTTTGACATTTGTTCGTTAAACCAAACTTTAATTGATAAAATTATTCAGATATACTATTTAGTTTTGGCTCATAGACCCCACGCGAGCTCTACAAATCCCGTGTACTAATGCGGCGCCAACTTGATGACCACAAGCTTGCCATGTCGGTGCCAAGTGTGTTGTCTGAACTCGCGGATTGTCTATGTGAAGCCGACGTGATGGACACGTGACGCCACGTCAATAC
>CAVNYN010271692.1:0-13587 GCA_963692815.1 Nyctanthes arbor-tristis | reverse complement strand
CAAGATTATTACCCTAAATCAAGAGGTAATTACACACTACCACAATCACGCAACACCGTCAAGAACAATATTCTTGGCACCACAAATAACTCATCTAACAATAGATGGAACTCAATAATCAACAACAAGAAATGAAGAAAAATATCACCTAATCCGTTCCAAGAATTAACTTGGAGAAACCACCGCTTGAAGAAATCAAACACCAAATCAAATGTCGAAATAACGTTCCAAGCGATTAATCAAATAGGCTGAATTTTCCTCTCCAAATTCCACGAATTTCCGTGCGTAAATTTTGTGCGATTTCGCCTTTTCCCGTGCGACTTTCGTGTACAGTGGCCGCGTGACTTTTTCCTTTGGTTTCCGAATTTCGTGGCTTCCTTTTTCGTTTCCCGTGTTATGGCCCCTTCTTATTGTTTCAAGACGCACACACATATATATATATATATATTAAACAAAACTAAATCCTAATAGGTTTAGGATTTAGTGTCCCTCAAGACTTCTACTCTTATTCAACCAAATTACTTAATTCATCCTCTAACTTATGTCTTGTGTTTAAGTTAGGTATCATCATGAGCTGGACCCACTCAACACATTGGTGAAGGAGGGAGATGCGAACGTGAAGTACTTGCATGTTAAAGCAACTGAGCGGAAGAGAAAAAAACCGCATTCAGTAGATCAAAGACGAGAATGGCGCCATTTTTGATGAGGAGGAGAACATACAGAGGGTGGCTAAAGGCTGCTTTGAAAACCTTTTTGACAAAGTAGCCAATAGAACCAAGGAAACATTAAGGTGTAGAAGTCGAGTCTTAGATAAAGATAATGAAAATATTCTAGCTGCTTTCACCCGAGAAGAATTCAAGAGAGTGGTTTTTGGAATGCATCCGGACAGATCTAGTGATGGCAATGGGATGGATTATCCGCCGGCCCACCCCACTGCCCTGATTATTTCGGGTCGGAGCGATTTGGGTAGTGGTTCTGGGCAGCAAAACTGCGCTGTTTAGATATATTTTTTTTTTTAAAGGATTTGGTGATGATTTTTGAGTTCCTATACTATATAAAGTTAACAACCGCCTTCAAAGAATTTTTTAAAATAAAATTTGGGGTTTTGCAAGTGTTTTTTCCTTTTATTTTTTTTAATAAAAAAAAAACATTTTAACAGATTGGGGCGGATTGGTTTGACCCTGACCGCCCCGACCTGCTACTCATCGCAGGGCGGCAGATCGCGCCCCGGTTGGTGGGGCGACATTTTTCTACACCGTTTGGTTTGGGACACCTTGAGTATCTAGGCGAGTAGGGTCAAATTGCCATCCCTAGACAAATCCCCGGGTCTGGACAGAATTAATACTGCTTTTTACCAAAAAGCTTGGCTATATATATTGGTGATCGGATCTTTCATCAGTATTCTCAGTGAATGGTGAGCAAGAGATTTCCTACCTTGCTTAATGATACGAACATTGTTCTGATTCCTAAGTGTGACAACCCAGAAACCTTGAAGGATTTTCAGCCAATTTCTTTTTACATCGTACTATACAAGATCATGGCTAAGGTGTTAGCCAATAGGCTCAAGAACTTATTACCGGGTATTATTTCCAAGTTTCAATTTGGTTTTATTCCTGGCTGTACCATAAGGATAATATGTTGGTTGCTTTTAAAATTCTTCACCATATGAAAAGAAAGAAGAAGGGCAAACATGGGGTTGGGGCTATAAAGGTTGATATTAGCAAGGTTTACAATTGTGTCAGCTGGGACTTTTTAAATAAGATCATGCTTCAGATGGGTTTTTCTCAAGAGTGGATAGCTATCATAATGCATTGTGTAACGTCTGTTCAGTATTCGATTTTGATTAATGGACAGGAAGTTGGTATGATCATCCGAATGAGTGGCTTAAGGCACAGGGATCTCCTTTCGAATCACCTCTTTATTTTATGCACAGAAGGTCTCTCTGCTTTGCTTTATGGGACCGAATTGGGAGGGAAAATAAATGGCTACTGCGTTGCTCGTACGGCTCCAAGTGTCACTCGTTGTTTGCAAATGATAGCTTTTTCTTTTTTAGAGCTATTGAGGAAGAGTCAACGGAGATGGAGAATATCTTGAGTACTTATGAAGAAACATTAGGTCAAGTAATTTAATTATGACAAATCGGTTATGACCATGAGTTCAAATGTTCAACAGGCCACTAGAGAGACTCTCAGCAGTGCTTGGAATAAGTGATAATTTTAATGTTGGTAAATACTTGGGTTTGCCTTCATTGGTGGGAAGAAAGACACAGGGTTGGAGCAGTAAGTAGTTGTCGAGAGCTGGAAGGACGGTCCTGATAAAAGTTGTGGCCCAAGCAATCCCGTCTTATTGTGTGTCCATCTTTCTTTTGCCTACTACTTTATGTGATGAGCTTCAAGGCATCATGAATACGTATTAGTGGGGTAATCACTATGATGGCAAAAGCAGTCCCAATTGGTTGCGATGGGATAAGTTATGTCAAAGGCAAGAACACGGAGGCATTTGATTTCAGAATTTAATGGCATTTAACCTTGCTATGTTAGCTAAGCAGGGTTGGAAGCTGATCAATGATAAGGATGCATTAGTTAGCAAGGTGCTTAAAGCTCGGTGTTTCCCTAGGGGTGATTTCTTGTCATTTCAGGTTGGCTTTAATCCTAGCTTTACATGGTGAAGCATATGGGCTTCACGGGAGATATTGAGCAAAGGGTGCCACTAGAGAGTAGGGATGGCAACTCCATTCGAGTGTGGATGGATCCTTGGTTACCAGGCTATCTTCACTTTCAGGTAGAAGTTTTCGCTGAGGACGATATGGAAAATATGTTGGTTCGTAATCTTTTTAAGCCTAACCACAGAGAATGGGACATGGACACTATCAAGGCGTTGTTATCTAGTCAGGATGTGGAAGAAATCAGTAGAATCCCCAGAAGTATTCAGCCTAGACTAGATAGATTTGTGTGGACTTATAGCAGCAGTGGAGAATATAGTGTGAAGTCGGGCTATCGGATAGCTATGGAAACAAGGTCAGAAAATAGCTCCCTTCAGGTCCCAGGTCCTTGGAGCAAGCTTTGGAAGCTTCAGCTTCCTTCCAAGGTGAAGCTATTTATATGGCAAGCATGTAGAGGGTGTCTTCCAACCCGTGACAGACGTGTACAAAAGGATCTCAATATGAATGAGGTATGTCTTTTTTGTGATGTGGGATCCGAAACTATCTTGCACTGCCTGGTGGAATGTTCATTTGCAAAAAACTATTGGGCCATTGCTGGAGTTATTATCCTAATGGTGATTTTAATAACTTTGGGGAGTTATTTTTCCATCTTATTATCACCAAGCCTAAGGAGGCATTGGAGGCTATTTTATCATAGCTTGGTCATTATGGAAATTGCGTAATGATAAGGCGTGGAACGGAATGAACAAATTGCCTAGCTTTGTGGTTAATCATGGTCTTCACTATCTCCATGATTGGAAGGCTGCCAACCAAGAAGGGGAGTCTACTAATCGGGAAAGAGAAAGGGTTCCTCATTGGTGTAAACCTCCACTGGGGTGGACAAAGTGCAATATAGATGCTGCCTTGTTTGCAGAGGTTGGTATCACTGGGACGAGAATGGGATTTTCTTGCAATGTCGTACACAACACTTGGAAGCTCGCTGTGAGGCGAAAGTAGTAGAAGGTTTGGAGCTGCGGGAAGGGTTAGCTAGGTTACTATCCTTGGGTGTCTCTAACGTTATTATAAAATTGGATTCCAAAGTGACGGACGTAATGGAAAAGCCGGAGGACCAAACTGAATTCAGGCTAATTAATCCAAGACTGCAAGAAGATGCTTAAAGGGGCTAATAACTACCAAGTGCATCTTGTTATAGGAAAGGAAATGGGGCTATACATTCACTAGCCCATAGAGCTAGAGAATATTATTCTCTGTGTTTGAATTACCCTTATCCTGGCTGTATTCAACTCTGGAGATTGATCATTTAAGCAATGAAAACTAAGCTTTCTTCTTAAAAAAAATGAATAAACAAGAACCAAGATTTCTTTAAGATTTCCAGGGAGAACTTTATTATAGTGACCTAACAACACCACAAGCCATTATTATTACACCTTAATAAGTTTTATAATTAGAGGGGATTTGGAGCTTCAGAAATGATAATGAGGCACATAACTTGAAATGCAAGCAAAAGTTAAAAGTGGGATAAATCAATTGAAGTATATGATAGTCAAAGGATGCACGTGACATCTAATCAAAATTTTTTTAATATATTCACAAAACATTGAGGATTTGAGAATCAAAGAAGTTAATTGACTCAATAAATCTTGTCCATTAATTATGCTAAAATGTTAATTAATCCCAAGAACAAACAATTTTGTAGTTCAAAAAGTTTCTATTTCAAAAATGTCTATAACTCACTAATGTCCCCCTAATCAGTGAAGTATCGAATAGATTAACGCCAATTCTAGCTATAAGACATGAACTGTGTTTCGATCGTGCTTCCATTTATCAACTTAAAGCGTCAAATTCCGTTTTATTCAAATACTTCTAAGATTCGTAAGAAGTGGGTTTTCTTCCTCCTTCATTTTGACTTCTATTTATTTATAAACAAAAACACTAACTTAAGAGAAGTTGTCGCAAATAGTTAAATTGGCAAAAGTCTTATGAACTCTAGGTTATGTTTTAAATATTAAAATTTTAAAAAGTACTAAAGAAGTGCCCTTCAACGACCGCAAATTCCATCGTTAAAGCCTTGATTTCCATTGGAAAAGGTCATTTCTGACAGAAGAAGCGCCGTTGGAAATGTGGTAGGTGAAGGCCACGTCGCTAACACATTTCGGCCGGAAATTTGTGTCCTTCGGAAATATTTTCTGTCAAAACACAATCCGTCGGAAAATTTCCAATGGACAGGAGATCGGAAGAGCGTCGTGTCGACAAACATCAGAAAATTAAATATTTTAAAAATTTTGTTGTTGACTGACCCGGCCCACTTAGCCCCTACAAGCACCTAACCCGCAAATGCAACACAACCCATTAACCTATCCTGGCAAACCTACGAATCAACCCGCACCGTGACCCGTGAGAACTAATTCTCGCGTAAAGTAGGAGATGAGGATTCAAACTCTGTCCCTGGGGTAGGGGTAAAGTCTCAACTGCCAGGCTAACATATATATTTGATAATGTTTTGCTCCAAAATATATATGAACTATGTTCTTGTAACTTTGCCAAATTAAAAATAATGAATTTTCCTATTTAAACATTGGGGCTTATTTAATTAAACTTTTGTTATATATTTAATATATGTCATTTGTACTTTAAATTTATTTATTTGTGTCAATTAATATAATATATTTTTTTTACACAGGTTTTCTACATTATAATACTCATTGTTAATTAAAACTTAAAAATAAAAAAGGCAGTCTATCAAATTTTTTTTTTTTTTGGGTTCTATTACTAAAAATGTCACTAATGTGATTTTTTTTGTTTTAAACTTTAACTACCAAATAACCAAATGAAATCTTCATCGTTGATTAAAACTTTTGTTTTATATTTTTTAATTGGATAAACCACATTACCGTTAAAAAATTTGTTTCATATTATATTTTCTACTAATGGATTGCCGAACATTACTTTGAGCGCATAGATTTATAAAAAGACAATTGTACAGTCATATACGAACAGAGTACATGTGAGATATAGTTAGGAGAGGACATCAAACCCGTAAACCCGACAACACGACCCGACTGGCCTGCTATGGGTCGGGTTAAGTTAGGTCAACATGGTCAACGGGTCGGGTGACGGGTTGCACCGAGTCAACCCGACTTACCTCGATTCGAGTGACAGGTTGACTTGGTGCAACAAGGTCTTAGACTCGAGTAACCCGATTTCCCTTTTTTTTGGCCCCCAGTAAAATCGTGTTGTTTAAATTGCAGTTTAACAATTTCACACCATTACATGTTTTCATTATATCATTATTTCACTCAAACAAAGAAACACACATACACACTCAAGACTTATAATCACTCATAAACCCTAGAGAGTAGAGGGCCTCATATCTCAATTGCAATTTTCTCCACCACTCTGCCGTCTGCCTGGCACTAGCTGTCTCACTTGATCTGTCGCCATCTGGCCATCTCCTTACGATCTGCCGTTGCCACCTCTGCCTCTACCGTCTTGCCACTGCTGCTGCCCATTATCACTCTGATCCTCTACCGCCACCGTGCCTCCGTGACTTTCGTGTCATTTCTTGAAGAAATTTGCAAATCTCAAATCCTCTTGAAGAAATTTGCCAACTAGTGTTTTCTATGAAGAAAATAACTCATATATGCCAAAAGAAGCAGTTGACATCTGATGATTGAATCTGATGCATTACAATTTACAAACTATCAATATACATTAGGGTAAATATTTTAGGCTGGGTTTCATTTTCCTTTGAAGTAGTTTAACTAACATTGGGCTAAGTTAAGTGGCCCGTTCGAATTTTATGTTGGGGGCCTTGTGAATTGGCCCATTAAGCATTTATTAGGCCTTTTGGAAAGCCTCTTAATGTGCTCCTCGGGTTGGGTTAAATGACAAAAAAAAAAAAAGGAAAGGCCCAAACCGTCAACTCGACCCAAACCGACCTGACCCAAATTAGGTCAGGTTGAGTCGGGTTTTCAACCGAGGTGGGTCAGGCTTGGGTTGAAAAACCCAACCCGATGTCTAGTCGGGTCGGGTTCGGGCCAGAGTCAAACCCAACCTCCCCAACACAATGCCCAGGCCTAAACATAACCCACTAACCTACTCCCGCAAACCTGTGAATCAGCTCGTACTGTGAACAGTGAGAACTAATTCTCGTGTAAAGTAGAAGATGGGGATTCAAACTCTATCTAGGGTTTCTGGTCTCTAGTGTTCTCCATTCTCTTGCTGGTTTCTTCTACCCGTCGTGGTGATCCTTGACCCACTTCCACATCTGTGTTCTGCTACTATCATAGTTCTAGCCACAATAACCATTCTCACCAATTTTGCACTCATGAATTCCATTGAATTATCATGACTCTGTGAGAGGCTCAGGTTAGAAGAATCAAAAAATGCTTCTGTGGTTGTTCATAAAACTAAACTTCAGTTTGCGAAGGAATGAATTGAGCGGTGCCTTGCCGGTAAAGTCTTGGGATCCAAAGCAGTCAACCTTGAAGGTTTTACTAGGGTTCTCTGTCGTATATGTAATACTACTGCTCCATTCTAGATCGATGCTGCCGGTATCCAGAATACCTTTATTTTCTCCTTTGAGCCTACGGAGTATCGTCGAATAGTTCAGAGGAGAGGTCCTTGGACTTTCAACAACAATCTCATCGTTCCCGTGCCCCCTACGGAAATTGGTGATGTTGCTAATCTTGACTTCTCTTTCAGTGATTTATGGGTTCACTTCTTAAAAGTCCCGGTTGGGTTAAAAGATGAATCTCTCTTTAGAAAATGGGGATCAAGGCTTGGCATAGTTACAATGGTTGATCTATCGAGATCGATGGGGCGTGTTTGTATCGCCATTGATATCAGAAAGCCCTTACATAGATATTTGCGTATCAAACTTGGGGCCTTCCACTCAGAATTTCTCATCATTTTCCAGTATGAAAAACTCCCAGACTACTGCTATGCATGTGGAACGATCGGCCATCGGTGGATGGAATGTCCCAATACTGATCCTAAACTAGGGAAAAATTGGGATGGTGAATGGAACTTTGGTAAATGGAACTTTGATGAATGGCTGAGAGTGGACTACATGGATTACCACAACAAATTCTCTAGTAATGATCACACCTGCTTCGATACTTAGGAACGGGGCTCCCCTAAGGCGCCTCCTCTCCACTCTACAAGATTGTCACCAGTGAAACATAACGAAGGTAGAATTGAGTATCAACATGTTCAACTCGACCCTATAGGGAACTACCAATCAGGAGACGGAGTAGATGCCTCCTGATCCTTTCTATAATATTGTCAACTCTAATGTGAACTAGTACATAGCAGAGAAGTCTAATGCGATAAACAAGGGTAAAGGTATCATGAATGAGGATACACCTATGTCTAAGGCTCAGCGTAGACAATCTCTTCAATTGGTGGAGACAGAAGGAAGAGACATGGTGGATGAGAATCTACTTCCATTACCGGTTACTTTCATTGATACAACCTGGAAAAGGAAAATTGAATAATCTGCTTAAAAGGGGACCTGAAGATAATGAACAAGCGATATTATGACTGGAGTGAAAAAATCACGTGGTGCTACTGGGAAGACTACCTTGCCCAACTCTACATCGGCATACCCTGATAATCAGGGTCGCCGAACCCAATAATTTGCCTATTATGGAATGTACAGGGAGTGGACAGCCCTGTTACATTCTCTTCTCTACAGGAACATACCCGTAGACACTCTCTGAGCCTTTTTTTTTTTTTTTTAATTAGAAACAAGGTTATGCAATAGACAGGCTACAAGTCTCCGACAATGACTGGGTTTTCAAAATGGTTTTTCTATAGACAGTATGGGTAAGAGTGGTGAGCTGCTTTTACTCTGGACGGGAAATATCCAAGTTTCTCTCCAACCATATTCATCTGGGCATATTGATGCAATTGTAACTGATCAAAATAAGTCAGTTCGGTGATTCACTGGTATTAATGGAAATCCAAGTAGGGAGCTCCGACACTCTTTATGGGACCTTCTCAGGAAACTTCGTTCACTCAGTGGCTTGCCATGGATCTGCGGCGGTGACATCAATGAGATTATCTTTGCTAACGAGAAGGAGAGAGGAAACTGTAGATCACAAAATCTTATAGAAGCCTTTCAGGAGGCCTTACTTGACTGCCTCTTGAAGGAAATTTCAGCTCATGGTCCTACTTTTACTTGGAATAATAGAAGAGGAGGGGAACATTTCATACAAGATCGGCTAGATAGAGTTTGTCGAGACGTGTCAGCTGCTTAGCTCTTTCCAATGGCTTTGGTTTCGAATTTGGATTTTCTTGGGTCAGATCCAAGGCCGCTACTCTTTTCACTCAATCTATCTAGGAATGCATGTCCTATAGAACATCAGAATCCTTTTGGATAAAGGAGCAAGGTTACAAAGAGGTAGTTTCTAGTAGCTGGCAGAATTGTATGACGGATGAGAACCAGATACAGTCCTTGGCCGATATTGACACTGCTCTTTCCCGTTATGCCTTAGATCTAAAAGAATGGAGTGATAAAGAGTTTAACAGCTGGAACTCGAAGTTGGTCAAGGCAAAGAATAAATAATCTTGCCAAGTTATACAATGGCGGGCTGGCAGTTGAGAGAGATGGAAGGAAGTGAGACAACTTAAGGCGTTGATCTTCAAGCTTGAGGAGAGGGCAGAGGCTTATTGGAAACAACGGTCTCGAGTTGAGTGGCTTAAAGAAGGTGACCAAAATACTCATTTCTTCCACACTAGGGCATCTCGGCGCAAGAGGAAAAACACGATCAACTTGATTGAAGATGAAGGTGGTACAGCAGGACGCTCAAGGGAAGAGATAACTTTCATTTTTCAGAATTATCTCTTCACCTCCAGCAGCCCTTCTTCCAGTCAAATTGTGAATGGAACAGTAGAATACACTGAAGGTTGACGGAGGAGGATTTGGTGTTACATGAGCGGCCATTCACCAAAGAAGAAATCCATGAGGCATTCTTCAATATGGCCCACTCTAAAGCACCAGGTCCGGGTGGTTTTAATGCTTTATTTTACCAGACTCATTGGGATGATATAGGAGAAAATGTTACAATAGTATGTTTGAGGTGTCGCAATGAGGAGGTAAACTTGGATATTATCAATAATACCACTCTAGTTTTGATTGCGAAAAACAAAGGAGCAAGTAGAGTGATAGACTTCCATCCTATCAGTCTTTGCAATGTGATCTATAAAATAATTTCCAAGACGGTGGCCAACAGAATCAAGCAGGTTCTGCCCTCTATAGTTGATTAAAGTCAGAGAGCATTTATTGAAGGATGACAAATTGTGGATAATGCTATTATCGCATTCGAGAGTATTCATTGCTTTAAGAAGCGAGCTAATGGCAGTAAGGGGTTTTTGTCGGTGAAACTCGACATTAGTAAAACCTACAGCTGTGTTGAATGGGCCCTTATTATGAAAGTCATGGATTGTATGGGCTTTCCCCAGAAATGGCAGCAATTTATCTTCTGATGCATCTCCTCAGTGAGCTTTGGAATTGCAATTAATGGCCAAACTATGGGATGTTTTTGAGACATTAGAGGACTCCAGCAGGGTTGTCCTCTCTCCCCATACTTGTTTGTCTTGATGGCTGAAGCTTTCTCAGGCTTAATCAGAAAGGCAGAAAATGTAGGCTTATGGGCTTCCAATGCTCCCACCAGGCCCCCGGGGTTAGCCATTATTTTTAGCCGATGACTCTGTTATCTTTGTACACGCTATGATCTCTAATGTGGAATCATTATTGAGTATCCTTTACAATTATAGTATCTATTCAGGTCAAGTGGTAAATTTTGAAAAATCCTCATGTTTCTTTACTCCTAATGTTGATCATTCGGCAAGAAACAATATTATGCAATTTTTAGGGGTTAGTGACAGGAATTTCAATGTAATGTGTCTTGGTTTTCCTATCAATGTAATGTATCTTGGTTTTCCTATCATAGTCGGAAGACAAAAAAATGACTCTTCGAAGTTTTGAGAGACAGGTTTAAAAAAAGAATAGCTGGATGAAAACAAGAGCTCCTATCTTTGGGAGCCACTACAAGAAGTGGGGCATACAGCGGCGACGCCTACTGAAGCGACCTCAAAGTCGTTGTTGTAGGCCCAATTTATAGTGGCGACAAAAGATGTCGTCCCTTATAGGCCCAAACGAATGATATCGGCCCAAATTTAGAACACACGGGAAAATTAGGGCTTCAATTCAGAACCCCCCACAGACCTCTTCTTCCTCCAAAGTATTGTTCATACTTCATACTGCTCCTTTCCATTTTTGACCCTATTTTCCTTTGTCCGGATGCTTCTTCAAGATCGACCAAGGTTCTTATCGTCGAACATCGGGAGGACGCTTTTTTGTTTGTTCGTCTTTGGGCGATTTTTTCCGCCTATGGCCGCCGCCCGTGATACAGCCTCCATGGCGGTTCCACCACCGGATGGCCACCACCGATCCCTCCCCCAGACAGAGGCGACCACCAGCAGTCCCACCACCAACCTTTTTTGGGGCCAACCATCCCTAACCCGCCGCCCCACCCCAAACTCCTTCACCCCTAGGCCGTCCCTTTCACCGCCGCACACCACCACAGAAACAGCCTCCTTCCAGTTGCCTCTCATATCCCAAAATCAATTTGGAGAAGCTCAAACGAATTCTCTTATTTCCCAGAATCAATTTGGAGAAAGCTCAATTTGAAAGAAAATATTCCTTTGACATTCTAAGTAATGTGCTACTTTAATTTTTGTTCAATCTTTTTCTTTTTGGCCTATGATATTCTGATTTTTAGGGCTTAATGTTGGTAAAATTAGGACTTTGTGATAATAGGATTTTTAGGTCTGTGATAATCTGATTTTGCTAAATTATAATGAGGTATTGTCTATGCTATAATGCTTGGAATTGTCAACATCAAAATATATGAATGAGATTGATATTGAAGGCCCAACATAATTTTATTTATTTATTTTTTATAAATCCACACCTCTACATTGTAAAAGATGAGATATATACATATATGATTGGCAGCTTCGTGATAATTCGCTCCCTGATTTTTTTGGACGTGGAGGACTTGTTACTGAATTATTTGCTTAGATTTTATGTTTTGGCATATTGAATTGGATTTTGAATTCGCTTTGTGCTGCTGAAATTGATTTGGCTTTGTGATTTTGTGTTTTTTTTTTTTTTAATAACCTGGGCTGCTGCTGGTTTGCCCTACTCTACTGGTACTGCTAGTGATGAATGAACTGGATTCCCCTGCTCAGATTTTAAGTAGTAGGAAAACATTATTGCATTTGATGGAGGGGGTTATGAAGTGATATTCCTCTCAAAATGCCAGGGTGGGTATCATCTAATAAAAATCTAGGAATAAATGATAATTCTTGAAAGTTGAGTTTATTGCTACTATCTGTGAAGTGGTTATTATGGTGACTATAGATTGTGAGAAAAATTGACTTGATGAGATGCAAGCAATAAAAGAACACCGGCCTTTCCTCATAAACTTTGAGGTCAAATTGTGTTGAGTTATTAGATTTACATAATGAAAATGTTTTACTACATTATTGTCTGAATTGAACTCTTTGTTGCTACTTGTTTATATTTGTTATTTTAGTTCCAACTATTCTTCTTTTTTTCATATAATATTTCAAATAATAAGACACACAATATCTTCTTGCTTATATGAATTAGGAGAAAATGAGACACTAGAAAACAAAGTCAATATTGAAGATATTTATCGGTTTTTTGTAATTCCATTTCATTGTCTTGTGAATATTTCAGGTGGAAAAACGGATAGAACGGTGTCTCTATCTTTACATGAACGAGAAAGAAGTAATGAACATTCTTTTCATTCAGGACAACATAGATCCTCGTTTTACTGAAATAGGTACTTCGATTCATTTATAATGGATACACATACATGATAGTTTGTCTTTTTTAATATACTTGCTTCTAATGCAAGATATTTTGCCCCACAATGTGCTTGAAGAGGTTCAATTCTGTGTATTTCATTAATGGCACATCTTGCAAGGAAATAATAAATATTATGCCCGGAGCGAAGCTTGACATGTACCATCCAAAATGATAAATTTCATTTTCTTTTTTAATATTATGTCTTTAAGTTCTTGGTTCCCTCTATGCTGGATTTGCCATGTCTTTCAGGTTTTTTGCTCCCAATAATTCGTCATGTCCAGTTAGTATAATTTGCTATCCGTCTTCCAGTTAGAATAATTAGCTTGTACTGTGATTGAAGACACTATTGTTGAATCCTATGTTTTTCTTTGTCTTTTATGTGGCTTTACTTCAGAAATAAACCCCATGAAACAATTTCCAACAATAGTGCATGGAGAATTCAAGCTTTTTTGAGACGTATCCCTTAAATTTTACTACTGAAGTTGTACTTACTTTAGTTCCTTGAGGGGAATTATAATATAACCATCGAAGGGACGAACAAGGACATCAAATGCACACAAGTTTTTTTATATTGTTTTGGCAATTGTCATTGAGGTGAGTGGAAAGAACACTAATTATCTATTGACCCAAATAAACCTCACTTGAGTTCTGGCTGAAGTAACATTGCTGACCAACTTATGATATTTTTGGAAAATGTACTTTTTGGCGTTCAAGAATTGACATACTTATGTATCTGAACTTTACACTAGGCCATCATTGATTGTACTTCCAAAGACTTTTGAGTTGAGAAGCCATCTTTTGAGTAACTATTATCCATAACATGAAAATTTGACCAAGCTGCCTTTTTGGTTAGTATGATGCAATTGCTTGTTTTCTCATGGTTATAAATTTGCTCGTGCCAATTTATGCGCTTTAATTTCAGATAATATTATTTGTCGTGTATGAGTATATTGGAGAACAGATTGCATCTAACTTGTGCAGTTGGTTTATTGAATTGTCATTGTTTTATACTTATTGA
>CAVNYN010271688.1:0-49782 GCA_963692815.1 Nyctanthes arbor-tristis | reverse complement strand
AAGTTTCAAATTAAAACATAAGTTACAACAGGAACTTGGAAGCTATTGGCAGTTAGGCCATGGCATACTTTTAGAGTCCAGCTCCTAGCCATTGCTTCATACTTGATCTTGTCTGTTTTGTACATGTCAGCGATCACAGGAACCATACGACAGTCACGGTTTGGTTCTGCCAACACAGCGTAAATGGTATCTAACACCTAGAAAAATACCAAACAATTCAGCTCCAATATTAGACATTTGAATTTGAAATATTGAGCCATTGGGTATATTCAAGGATGCCTCTTATTATTATTATTATTATTATTATTATTATTATTATTATTATTATTATTATTATTATTATTATTATTATTATTATTATGATGATCATCATCATCATCATCATCATCAACTAAGAAGCTGAATGCATAGGCAAATATTATTTCCTCGCAAGGAAGGAAGCTTTAGAAAAACAAACCTTGTAAATGGTGCATGCAGGGCTCCACCGGTCGGACAGTATGTTAATGTCATGTCGACATATAAGCCCAATACTGTTTATATTCGGGTGGAATATTTTTGTTCTAAAACTAACCTGCATTGCATATATCTCATTGAGCTGAATAAGAAACCAAGAAAATGGGAAAATTATTATGGATGGATATTTGACACACCCTAGGTGGCTTGAAAGGATAATCTGCAGGAAAATGGACGTCAAGTATGAAGATTCCACCAGCATATGGACTGCCTGAAGGACCCAAAAGGGCAGCTTCCCAGTGAAATATGTCATTTCCAACCGGACCTAAATTAAATGCCCAAAATAAATATTTATTATCTTTCTTTGCTTCTTGTTTCTCCCCCCTTGGAATTCATTTGTGTACCTGTACTGAAAGTGGCAGGAGGATCCTTGAGAACATAATCGAGCTCCTTCAAAATCCGCTTTGCAGGCCCCCGGAATCCCTGTGGTTCATCCCTGTAAGAATCTACATATTATTGGTCGGAATAGAAAGTCTTGTCTAGAATCTTACTGGAGGAAGATTATTGAATCCTCCTGCTGATGTTCTGTCGATGGTGCCAATATTTTGATCTTCTCTTGAAAAACTCAAAGATTGTTCGTCAAAATCCAATGATGTAGAAATGGAACTAAAGCTTGTGCTTGTCGAATCCGCATATGCCACTTCCCGATCCCGCTCTTGCTGCATCACAGCTCCGGCCAGTCTCTCCCAGTTGTCATAAACATTCCTTGACATCCCTGTTTCACCTGCAAAATGCGCATTCAATGGATTTTTATACAAGTCAATATGGAACAAACATCTTTTCCTAGTCTTACCATAATATAATCCAAATAAATAAATAAATAAATAAAGTACGTGCAGCAATACGAGATTTACAGCTTAGGGAAACAAATTTGCAGGAAGCTGATTGAGAAAAACGAACCTTGAGGAAATCAACAGGGAAATCAAGAATTGGAATCGGATCCTTGCAATATCAAATTCTATACTTGCTTGGTAATTTAACTAAAGGAAGACATGCGTTGACAAGTGAATTTCTGAACCGGGTCTATTCTCCAGAATTGGCAACGTGAAATGCTATACCTCCATTTTCTTTCCAATTGACTTTGTGTCTAAAATCTTATGTGCAAGTCAAACAATTCAACTGGTTTTACAGCCTTGGATAAAATAAAATAAATACTAACATGTTTCTCATCTCTATGATATTGTTCTCGGTAAATGCACATCTTTATAGTACTATATACTGCATTTACAGTGGAATTTGACTGTAAGATTGAGATGAAAGGAGATGATTCGTTAATATTGATTTATTTTTTTTTTTGGTCGTGGTGTAACCAATTTCGCAGTGTTAGACAATTAGAGTGTCAAAATTGAATTTTCACATTCCAGACAACTAACGAGAGTCCTTCATCATCATAATAACCTTGGGATAATATATATGCAGAGAAAAAAAAATAGTAAACAAAAAGAAACAATCTTTAAGAAACCACCTGATGGTTAAGTTTCTTGACTCCCGAAGAGATAGTCCTAGCTCTTAAGCAGTAATGAACAAGCAATTATAAAAAATAATAATAATAAATAAAGAAAGAAAGAAAGCAAGCAAGAAAGAAAGCAATATATAAGTGGAAAAAGAAAGGGAAACAACCAGGAAATTGACTTGCTGCATATATGAAAATGAAATTCACAAGAGAGGTTGACTCACTTAAATTATCGGCTATGGGCCGGATTGAATAATCATCGCCGGATTTTCTGCTTCTGGGAAATAACGAAGAAGTTGGGAAAGTTTACCGAGTCAAGTAGACTACCTATCATATATAGCTTTTTGACTAGAAAATTAGTTGAATTTTACATTGTATCATTTTATGAACTCATTCTCAGATTATAAATTCTTTTCTTTGAACTAATGTTAAATAAAATTGTAAAAATGATGAGAGTTGCTTGGGACCTGCCTCGCCTACGGCGTACTTCTAACTGCATTTCGTAGCGGCTAGCAGTAGCTTCAAAGTTGTTCTTGTTATGTGGGCAATTTCAGGCAACAGCGGTTCATCCAGGACTGGCTCCACCAATGGAGCATATATGACTAGTAACATTTGAAATTGGGAATCAAACAATTCGACACTATTGCATCTTCCGATCTCAAAGCAATATTTGATGCATTCACATCTGAAGAGGAAAACAAAGTGCATGGCTCCAATCCAACCCCAACATCAGAGCAAATGCTTTACTTTTTAAATATATAGAAGCGGATAGAAATGTTTTCTTTCTCTGCTTCTTGTTTTATCCTTTTAACTAATATAGAAGCATACCAAAACTGTAGAAGTTTAGGAGGATCCTTCATAATAACACTGAGATCCCTAGAGAACCATTTGGGCTTTGTTGGAGATACATCATAATGTCCCTGCAACTCATTCACATAAAAATTAGACTTAAGCCCGCCAAATCAATTCCACTAGAATCTGAAGCCAGATTAAACTGGAGGGGTCAAAATTTTTACTCCAGAAAGATTGGGTTCTCGTGCGGGTGTTCAGTTGATGGCTTAACTTTTGATGGTGGAATTTGAAATCTATAACAAATCTATTTATACCACACCTTTACTACTGCTAAAGGCAACCTCATAATAAGTGTTATTTGATTCAAATCTTAAATTCATTTGTCCATTATCAAAGTTTGGTTCTTCTGAAGTTTTCAAGGCCCTTATAAATGGTTCGTCTATTCCACTTATGTAGAAATAGAACTAGTGCAAGTGCTTCTTGAATCTGCATCCCGATCATGTTCTTGAATCTCGTCTAAGCACAGCTCCCACCAATCTCTCCCAGTAGTCATAATATCTAGACATTTGTATTTGAGCTTGTAAAACTTTTCAATTATCAATACTAAGGATCATTGAATATGATCACTATATGCTCTTTGCTTTGGAAGCGGAGAAATCAATATAGTTTATGGATTAGCAATAATATATTAGTGTTTCATAGAAGAAATTGTTGAATTCATTTTCAATATAACAAAGTCTTCGTCTTCAATCCATTGTTCGATTGATAAACAGCTAAAATCATGCCATACCTAATTGTTTCGAGCATGCTCCAACCACATAGTAATGTTAAAAATCTTTGGATTTTACAGTTCAAGATCAAAACATGTATACAACTACTAATCTATTGGTTTGGGTTAGAAGAAATTGAGGGGGTAAATGATTAATGAAATTGTTTTCTTTCAAATGCAATGTCGAATACCATACCAGCTCCTTTTTCTATCCAGTTGACTTTTCCCTTAAATATGCTGTAAAAATCAAGCAATAAATAAGTAAATCAGGATTTTGAATGATAGGTTAATCCTATGACACCAGTACTGAGTTTCTTAATTTCAGAAGCTCTTTTGATTCAGCTCCACCTATATTATGTAGTGAATCCTGTTTTTAAAGTTGTTCTTCATATATATGTTCACATGGATCATAGTGAGTTGTTCTAAACTGATTTAACAGCCTTAGTTTTGAAATCAAAATGGACAATGGATTCTTCATCTTGGTGACATTGTGCTTAAAAAAAGCGTAGTGTAGGTTATTCAATGGAGATAATGTACAAATATCAAGTTATGAAGAACACACATTTCTTACTCAGTGATGGACTAAAGAAATTCATACGTATCATGAACATAGACTTAAGTAATTGGAAGCTCCCCATTTTTGGTAAAAAGCAAAATATTTAGCCCACGTGTGCTCTTCCGATCTGTCCAACTCTTTGCAATGCTTTCATACTTTTTCTTGTCTGTCATGTACATGTGAGCAATCTCAGGCACCAAAGGATCATCAGGGATTGGGTCCGCCAACAAAGCAGAAATCATGAGTAACACCTAAAAATTGGGAAAGGAAGAAAAAAAATAACTCCCGCAGAAAGTTAAATTTGAATTAATGAAGCCATTGTAGTTGAAGTTGCGATTTACCAAAGTACCAATCCGTTTGGTTATAATTTAAAAATGGGTTAATTTCGCAAATCATCCCCAACCTTTTTTAAGACACATCACAGCTCCCAACCTTTCAAAAATGCACACAAATCGTCCCTATTGCCACTATTCCGTCAAATTTTTATGAAAAAGACGATTATACCCCCATAAACATTTTAAACTTTTTTTAAAAATAATAAAAAACCCCACCCCACGTCTCCCTTGCCGCTGGAAGTATTGCCGGCAGCCGGCCGCCGGAATGGTTCATTCCGGCGGCCAAAAAGGGGGGTGAATCCTCCCATTTGGCTGCCATTTCTGGCAGCAAAAT
The DNA here is from genome assembly GCA_963692815.1 of Nyctanthes arbor-tristis. Classification (NCBI taxonomy): domain Eukaryota; kingdom Viridiplantae; phylum Streptophyta; class Magnoliopsida; order Lamiales; family Oleaceae; genus Nyctanthes; species Nyctanthes arbor-tristis. The sequence goes on along the minus strand of CAVNYN010271688.1, from coordinate 45,030 downwards.
GGGGGGGGGGATTCACCCTCCATTTCTGCCGGAAATGGCTGCATTTTGCCTGCCATTTCTGGTAGCAAAATGGGGGGATTGACCCCCCCCCCATTTCTGCCGGAAATGGCAGCCATTTCTAGCTGCAAAATGGGGGGGATTCACCCCCCCATTTCTGCCGGAAATGGCAGCCATTTGGCTGCCATTTCCGGCAGCATTTTGCTGCCAGAATGGCAGCAAAATTGGGGATGGGGGAATCCCCCCCATTTTGCTGCCATTTCTGGCAGCAAAATAGGGGGATTTACCCCCCTTTTTGGCCGCCGGAATGATCCATTCCGGCGACCGGCCGCCGACAGGGAGACGTGAGGTGGGGTGGGTTTTTTTAGTTTTTTATTATTTTTAACCATTTTTAAAAAAAAAAGTTTAAAATATTTATGGGGGGTATAATCGTTTTTTTCAAAATAATTTGGCTGAATAGTAGCAATAGGAACGATTTGTGTGCATTTTTGAAAGGTTGGGGGCTGTGGTGTGTCTTAAAAAAGGTTAAGGACGAAACCGATTCTTAACCCAAAGGTTGGGGACGATTTGTGAAATTAACTCTTTAAAAATCAGCTCCACTTGTAAGTTTAAACTTCAAATTTTGGACATATAGCAGCACAATATTAAGCCACCTATTTGAAGTAGAATCTATTTTCCCTTATTTCAGGGGATTGATTGATTATCGGGTCTTGATTTTGAAAACTGTAAATTATGTATGTATGTAAAAATAAGACAACAATCAGCAGACCTTGGATATGATTAGGGCAGGGGACCAGTATTCGTCAAACATTGCAGGGCATATGGTTCCATTGCTGTTTATATTTGGGTGGAAAACTTTTGTTTTAAAAGCAATCTGCAAAATTTGTCAAAAACAAACTATTCAATGTCAGACAGAATGTGTAAAAGATTAAATAGCAGTCAATATCAGGAGGAATTACTTACTAGGAAAAGAATGGAAAATCAGAAATATTTGTTATGTCTAATAAAACAGAAAAAGAATGGAAAATCAATATACAAAAAAGAAAGGGCAATTAGAATATATATTCGACGCACCTTAGGTCCATAAGGGAAAGGGTGAGCTGGCGAAAAATGGATACTGAGTAGGAAAATTCCTCCAGCATATGGGGTGCCTAGAGGACCGATGATTGTAGCTTGCCAGTGAAACAAGTCATTGGTAACAGGACCTGAAATTAATTAATGTGTAGTGGCTAGGCAAGTGAATAACACAAAATAAAGAAACTTGCAATGCACTAGAAATAATCCCATAGCAAAAATTAAAAGTACACACTCTCAACAGATCTTCACCAAACAAAAAGCCAATCCATACTCATATAGCACACCACTGGAAAGGTTCATTAAGGAAAATACAGAGAATGATAAAAGAGGTGGTCATTTTGTCTGACAAAAGTCACGTGCAATAATTTTATCGTCTCCCTTTCAATAGCTAAAAGGCTGATTCTAAGTGGCCATATTTGCCTCTCACATCTAGCTAATTTCCTTAGGATCAGTATTCTTATGATAAAGATAAGGGCTGCATTTTAGTTTAGGCATTGACATCTTGTTTGTGGTTACTCTGGATTCAATTGTTTACGAGGACAGTTAAGGGTGGGATTATTCAGTTAAAACCTTAAATATCCTAAGTTAGGAATTGGAGAATTTAAAAAATTCTTGTTTTCCCCTTTGGAAGGAATGACGTAACATACCTGCACTTATACCAGCAGGAGGATCCCTCTGAATTTCCCCGAGCTCCCTCCATATCCGTTTTCGTGGCCCAGTAAGCGATCCCTGCTGTTCATTCAGAACCCAAAGAAAAAAGATCAACCTCTCAAACGTAGGATTTCAAATGCCACCAAAAAAAAAAAAAAAAAAAAAGAGGAGATGCAAGTCAATGCCACAAGATTCTGCGTGAAGAAAGAGAAAAAAGAGTCTTGAAATTTTACCTGAAAATAACTGGATCCTCTTGTGACTGCTAAACCTGAATACTCACCTCTGCTACTAAAGGATGCAGCATATCTTGAATTCCTTTCTCCATCGTCAACATTCTGTTCTTCTCCAGACAAAGTCAAAGACAGTTCATCTAAATCCAACGATGTAGAAGTGGAACTAAAGCTTGTGCTTCTCGAATCTGCAAGAGCCAACTCCCGATCTTTTTCTCGCCGTAACACAACACTCACCAACCTTTCCCAATTGTCATAATTCCTAGACATGACTGTTTCACCTTCAAAAATTTCAACGTACAGGGTGTCAGGGTTCAATCATAGACGGTTATGGCCTGCCAGAAAGTATGCATGGTTTGTGATTCCAGATTCATTCTCGAAATATATATGAACACAGTGAGTTATACAGACAATCTCCAAGAAAGCACCCCACCATTTCTTGACTGAAACGGAAGTCCAAGCACAATGGAATGTGAACACAATACGCATTTGTATTTGATCTTGTAAAAACTTCTCAATTATTGATATCACCATCACTAGATATGATTATTTTATATTCTTTGTCCTAAAAGCGGAGAAATCAATATGGTTGATTGGTTAGTATTGAGTAATAAAAAATTAGTTCATCATGGATTAAAGTTTTGAAGTCATTTTCAATTTAAGAATTTCTTCGTAGTTGATTGGGTTAATAATAATAATCATTATAATAATTAAAGTATGTAATAGAAGAAATCGTCGAATCATTTTTTAATTACAATTTCATTGTCTTCAACTCTTCATTTTATTGATGAACAGTTAAAATCTTGGATTTTACTGTTCTCGTACCACAGATATACAGCCCCTGATCAAATGGTTAGTTAGAGAGAAATTGAAAAGGTGACGGGAAAAAAATTGTCAATGATATATGATTAATAAAATTGTTACCCATCACTGTTGTTGTTAAGGTATATTTTAGTTGTTTTCGATATTTTATGCTTGTTAAACTTACCATTTATGTTAGCCTTCTGCTAGTGCATGATTGTACTCTCTGCTGTTTGTGTGAAAAGCATGTATTTGATTCTGAGAAGAAAATAAAAATGTTTTTGCTAATAAGAAACCCATCCATGTAACCTAACTACATTAACAGGCATTTTACTCTCAAAGAGATACTTCTTGTCTGTGTCAACTTTCAAGAACTATCATATGACTATAGTAACAACTTTAAAAGGTTATCCCCTTGTTCCTGCCTGCAGCGTACTTCCGAGTCTAGTCCCTTGTAGTGGACTCATACAGTCATAGTTACCTCTCTCAAATTTTGAACGTTTAAGTCGCGCAATGTCAAACATCAATGATTCGTCAAGATTCAGGTTCACCATCAAAGCCAAAATCAAAAGTAACACCAAAAATTGGAAAAAGTAAACAATTCGATCTTCATGAGAATATTTGAATTATCAAGGCATTGTTATTGAAGGAAGAAAAATAATTACAATGAATATTAAAATCAACGGGCTAATCTATGAATAAACCTGGGAAAGAGTTAGGGCAGGGTTAGAAGTTCTCCAAATGGTAGCCATGATTATTTGTGGCATGATATATATCTTTTAGAAGTCCCATAACACCATTACCGAGCTTTTTAATTTTTGCAGTTCTTCTGCTCTAGTGAATCCCGTCCTTGAAGTTGTTCTTGTTCTATGTTTGGTTGTTCACATGGATTCATGGCTTTTCACAGGTTGCTTTAATCTACAGCCTTGGATTCAAAATAAAAACAGACAATGGATTTCTCATCACGGTGATATTGTTCTTTTTAAAAAAAAAAAAAAAAAGGCAGAGTGTAGGTTATCCAACCAAGATAATAATATTATTAATATACAAATACACACACATAAAAAAAAAGTTAACGACATAAATCTTCTGACCAAATTATTGATAGCTAAAATCCCCCTTCTCATACATGGCAAAACACATTCAACCCATGGCATACTTTTGAGTCCAGCTCCTTGCAATGCCTTCATATTTTTTCTTGTCTGTCATGTACAGGTGAGCAATCTCGGGCACCAAAGGATCATCAGGGATTGGGTCCGCCAACAGAGCAGAAATAATGAGTAATGCCTAAAAATTGGGAAGGTGAAAATAAAAAATCAACTCCAGTAGAAAGTGAAATACTCCCAAGCCAAGGGTCTTAGATCGCCATAGAAGGTTCAGGGGTAGAATCCATTTTACTTGATCTTAGGGGAATGACTGATTGTAAAGGTCTTAGTCTAACATCGGAAAATTGAAAACAGTAAATTGCGTATGTAAAAAGTTGATCAGTTTTCAAAAGCCCACCCAACAATCAGCCGATAGAAGAAAAGCTCTAGAACGCAGACCTTGGATGTAGTTAAAACAGCATCCATGATGCATCGGCAAACATTGCAGGGCATACGGTCCCTTGGCTGTTTATATTTGGGTGGAAAACTTTTGTTTTAAAAGAAATCTGCAAAATTTGTCAAAAACAAACATTCAATATCAGATAAAAGGGTGTGCAAGATTAGAATTCAATAGCAGGAATTACAGGCACAGAGAACTACAATTGCAAAATATTTGTTGGTTTAAGAAAACAGAAGAATAATGGAAAATCAGTATAGAAAGGAAGGAAAATTAGCATATCGGACACACCTTAGGTGCCTTGAAAGGGTAATCCAGTGGAAAATGGACACTCAGTAGGAAAAGTCCTCCAGCATATGGAGTGTCTGGAGGACCCATGATTGTAGCTTGCCAAAGAAACAAGTCATTAGCAACAAGACCTAAAATTAATGTGCAGTGTAAAAGCAAGTGAGCAGCAGAATACAAAGAAACTTGCAGTGCACTAGAAATTATCCCATTAGCAGAAGTAGAAGTACCATCAACATGTTTAACTAGATCTTCACCAAAAGGAGTAAGCCATATCTAGATAGCACTCCACTACAGAGGTTCATTAATGAAAATAAAAAGAATGATAAAGAGGTGATCAGTTTGTCCAACACAAGTCACTTCTAATAATTTTACAATTTTGCAATATTTTCAAACAGCTAAGTGGCTTGTTTTAAATGGCTATATTTGCTTCGAACCAGTGGCTAAATATCTTAACAAACAAAAATTTTTAAATCTAATTTCCTTAAAATCAATATTCTTGAGATAAAGGTGGCCTGCATTTTAGTTTTCGCTTTTAGGCATTGATAATTTGTTTATGATAAAACCTTAAAAATCGTAAGTTATGCATTAAAGAATTTACAGAATTGATCCAGAAATCAGAATCTTGAAGTTGGCTAGAGAAGAACTTTTGCAGTTGAAAATATATCTCTCACTTTTGTTTTGATATACTGCAATGTAACGTTATATCTACAGTATATTAGAGATTATCAACGTTGCCTTCCACTGTTATATTATATTAGTTGAAAAATTCAATCAAATTCCAAGGAAGTATGCCAAAAGATTACGGAAAAATTCAATCACAGTAATCACAAGCAAGAAAGAAAAAGATTGTCTATATGTGAAAGATATTCTTTTTCTGCTTCTTGTTTTCTACTTTGAAAGGTTTGATGTAATATACCTGCGCTCATACCGGCAGGAGGATCCCCCCGCAACTGCATGAGCTCCTTCCATATCCGTTTTCGCACGCCACTAAGTGATCCCTGCTGTTTATCAAGACAAATAAATAAATAAATAAAGATTCACCTCTAAAATATAGAGTTTGTAATGCCAAAAGCATCTCCGTGAAAAGGTCCATCAAGTCAATTCCACAAGATTCTGCATAGATGGAGAAAAAAGAGGCTGAAATTTTACCTGAGAAAGATTGGATGCTCCTGCAGGACTTTGGTTGATGGGGTGATCTAAGGAAAAGAAACGTAAACCTTTACTATTTCCTTAACATTTTCAATCGGAGAATTTTTAAAATCTAAAATAAATAATATATCTAATTACAGCTAAACCTTATGTTCACCTCTGGTGCTTGAGGATGCCGCATAAAACCTGTTACTCATATCAAATCTTGAATCCCTTTCTCGATTGTCAACATTTTGTTCTTCTCTTGGCAAAGTCAAAGATAGTTATCAAAATCCAATGATGTAGAAATGGAACTAAAGCTTGTGCTTCTCGAATCTGCAAGAGCCAATTCCCGATCTTGTTCCCGTCGCAACACAACTCCCACCAACCTTTCCCAGTTGTCATAATTCATAGACATCTCGGTTTCAGCTTAAAGAATTTCAAAAATACACACACACATACAAGGTTCAATCACGGACAAAGAAGTACAGATGCATTTTAATATTATACTAGATTCATTCTACAAAATATGTAAACACAGTGCGAAACACACAATTTACACCTCAATGTAAACACAGTGCGCAGCACACAACTTACACCTCATAGTTTATAGTTTATACAGACAATTTCCAAGAAACCACCCCACCATTTCTTGTCTCAAAGTACAAGTCCTACACTACATGGATGTGTGTGTGTGTGTGTGTGAACCTATAAGCAAACGCAATAGCATACCATTCAGGATTTTCCTAGCATTTCGAGTATTAGCAACATCGCAGCAAAGAAACAGGAAAAAGGAACAAGCAAAAGCATAGGGAAAAGGAAAATATACAATGTTGAGCAATCACAATTCACAGGCACTAGCAAGGATGTCTAATATTGGGTTAGATTGTTGCTTCCAACTTGAATATCAGACAGTCTTTTGATTGAGAAAACGAACCTGGGAGGAGATTGACAAGCCGAGCAAATCAGATAGGAAATAAACTGAGATTACTTTGAATATATCTAATGCTATTGCTATTAGCCGCGTTGACTTGTGAATTTATCAAATCAGTCCCTTGAAAAACAAATAAGGTTACGTTCACATTTACAATTTTCCAGGGGAAAATTGTAGTTGCCACCCAAAATTTATCATCTTTTGCACATTCACTCACTATCGACGAGCGGATCCATGGATATCAACAGTAAACTGAAAGAAATGATATGAAAAATCCTATCTTTAACAGTGGATTCTAAATAAATGCAGTATTAAAAGAAAGACCCAATTTTTGTTTGAACATTAGTACACCAAACCCAAATTCATGGGCATCCAGATTCCTGCCCAGTTCATCCTTCGGTCGGAAGTGTAAATTATGTTTGCTAGTTTCTTATAGAAGCTTCAATACCAAGATGAAAAGCAGAGACAAGCGGTAGCTGAGGGTGGATTTGGGGATTGTAGATGCAGCAATTGTCTATAAACGGTGCATAAACGCGAATGAGTTCACGGCCCTGCGGAGAATAGGAGGGGGGGGGGATGTAGTTGGGCTGTTGTTCCTTCTTTTTTTTTGGACCAGTAGACAGGAGTCGTTCGTTAGCCAAAACTGACAACCAACATTCACTAATGGGAGAGGTTTATTTTTATTTGTTGATTTTAAAATTTCAATTGCTAGTGCTACTAGTACTAGATTGCTTTCATGAATATAAGATGCGCGAGTGAGGTGAATGGCGACGAATTTTAACATTTCAAGTTAAATCTTTGGGCAACATACCATTTGTAAGGTCTGGTTTAAAATTATGCATAGATGCACACTTGAGCTGGGGCTAGTATTTATGTCAAGTCCAGTAGTTATTTTAATTCTAAATTAATATGATAATTTCGTCATAAAACCCAAACATACTCTAGCTCAAAGTTACTGCCATCATGTGCTCCTCATTTGATCCGCTGTATTGGTTGAATTTTTCATATGATTTGGGTAGAAAATGGAACAACTTCAAGAGTAGCAGTAGCAGACATATTCAATATCACACCTCAAAAAGATTTCAAAGAAAGAAGCCATTTCCCTCCATAAGCTAATTGGGACCTGCCTAGCCCATGGCATACTTTGTGACTCTTATCTCCTTGCAGTAGCTTTCAGTCTTGTACATGTGGGCCATTTCAGGTTCGTCCACGAATTGCTCCGCCTATAAAGCATATATGAATCTGAAGTTGGGAATCACACAATTCGTCACTGTTGGAAGTAAATTTGAAAACAATATTTGATGAGTGAAGAACAAAACAAACATTGGAAATATTTAGTTCAAGGCTCCAACCCAACCCCAACATCAGACCAAATGCTTTAATTTTCTTTGTATATATGTGGAGTGGAGTGAACACATGCCTCTAAGTGGATAGAAATGTTTTCTTTCACAGTCCAGCCCCTGATCAAATAGTTTAGTTAGAGAGAAACTGAGAGGGTAACGGGAAAGGAAAATGTCAATGACTTTTTATTAATGTTGTCAACGGTTTATCAAACCACATTTTATTTGTTCCCAATATTTTGCACCCGTTAAACTTAACATTTGCCAACCATATATATTAACCATCTACCATTGCTTGGTTGCACTCTCTACTGTCCATGTGGAAAGCATATTGTATATGATTCAGAGAAGAAAATAAAAAATGTTTTGTGCTAATAAGAGAACTATCCGCATGAAACTCGCTATAGAAGACATTTAAGATGTTATTCTCGAATCCATGTTGTCTATATCAAGAATCATAAGACTAAAGTAACTGTAAAAGGTCATCCCCTTGTGCTTGACCCACAGCGTACTTCCGAGTCCAGTCCCTTGCAATGGACTCGTACTTGCCTCTCTCCATCTTGTACATATAAGCAATGCCAGGCATCAACGAGTCGTGGAGACTCGGTTCCGCCAACAAAGCAGAAATAGTAAGTAACACCTAGAATTGGAAAAGCAAACAATTCAAACTTCACGAGAAATTTGAATTATCAAGCCACTGTGATCGAAGGATGAAAAATAAAAGAAAAAGTTACAACATTACTAAAATCAACAAGGCATTACAGACAAACCTTGGAAACAGACAAGGCAGGGTTCCAATTGTTAATATCAGACATAGTAGGGCATATAGTCCCAGTCTGTTTTATATTTGGATGGAAAACCTTTGTTTTAAAAGCAATCTGGAAATTTTGATTATCAAAAATTTACATTAAATATGAAGAAAAGAGAAGTAAAAATCAAGGACAAAGTCATTAATGCAGGAACATAATACCACAGGTGGTTTGAAAGGATAATCGAATGGAAAACGGACAGTAAGTCGGAAAACTCCATATTCATATGGAGTGTTGGAAGGACCCAAAATTGCAGCTTGCCAATGAAAAATGTCATTTGCAACAAGGCCTATAATTCACAAAAATAAATCAAATTTTAGAGTGGTGTATATAAAATTGATGATTTAATCTCGTTCTTCTAAATGTATTTATCAAGTAATTAACATACCAGCACTGATATTATCAGGAGGATCCTTGTGAATGTTCAAGGAATAGCCGCCGCTCGGCTGTAGCCACAGGCCATCTTGTGGACGAGTCAAATACTTTTTCATTGGGCTTAGGCAATCTCGGCAACGGGTTAAATACCTTTATCTCCTAGAATATAACACGTAACTAAAAAATAACAAGGACTAGCTAACACGTAAATAATAATAATAATAATAATGATAATATGTAATGAGAACTTTACCTTAAAAAGAAGACTGAAGTCAGATAACTCTTTGGTTGATTGGTGGTCAGGGGTCTCTGAGGAAGACATGTTAAAAGCCGATAGTCTCTCATATATATGTATACAATAATTTACTTTGAATACATAGAAGTATTTGAAACTAATTGAGATTAATGTTTGAAACTAATTGAGATTAATGTTCACCTTGTGTGCTTGAGGAATCGTCTTGATCATCTGTGTTTATCGAATCAAATCTTGAATCCATTTCTTGTTCGTCAGATCGGAAGAGATCCTCTCTTTGCAAAGTCAAAGATACATAGTTTTTCGAAATCGACATCTCTATCTCTAGTTCCACAACTTATAATACGATCTTGTCCTGCACAAGACGCCGAATTCATACAATTGCAGATGATAAGGATGTATTTCTTGCATTCTCGTGATAATCCCTCTTCCTTATGATTTTATTTCCTTTATCACTAGTGATATGGTAATAGTACAGCTCTTTAAATATGGTAATTTACTTTGAAATTTAGATAATTGATTGATGCTGTAATAATAACTCTATGAAACCAAAAACATAGTACTTGAATACTAATCAAACTTTCATAATAATAATAATGTGTTATTTGTCATAAAATTGGGATCTTCTGCAGAAAGACTTCCAGCTCAAATAATGGGACAAAGAAAAAGGAAGAAATCTTTAGTTACCTTGGGCTTGGATGGCGGCGGCCACGGCGTTAGCACCCGGAATTGTGACTAATTTGATCAGACTCCACAAGATAATGATGAAATACTTGAAATTGGCACTTTTAAAATATCTCTCTCATCTTACAATCTTCCAGTCAATTATCTCTAAAGGGTAATTGTATCGGCAGTAACCTTTCCTTTTCTTTTCTTTTTTATTATTGGAACCATGTCCACATTAATAACTTTTTTATGGGAAGAATATATGACTTTGAAGTTTGAATGTAACTTTATCACACCCTATAATATATGAGAAGAATGTAGCTTTGATTATATTTTAAATTATGCCACCACTTCGATCAATTATTCTTATTAATCTTTCTCTTAGAATTAAATATGGATAACTTAAATCAGTGATTTTTATCATTATTTCTTTAGCTTAAATCAAATATGGATTAATCTTTAGCTTAAATCAAATATGCACAAAATTGTATGGTGATAAACAACCTTAATTAAATTTTTTTAATCTATATAAAAAATGAAAGGGGAATAATTTGATGGGATAGAGAGAGTAATAATCTTCGTTTAACTTCTATAAACTATATCGTATTACGGGTAACACTTATAATATTTTCTTTACACATACATAAATGATCAAATATTATAGTATCTTTTTTATACAATGCAATTTAATTTTCTTGAATTGTTTATATTATTTGTTATTATCATCCCATGCAACACACATAAACTTACAATGTTGAAATGAGAAATGTATCCATTGACTTGCACAAATAACCACATTCTATTATTTTTTCATGATCACTTCTATTGAACTGTTTATTTTATCTGATAATATCATCCCGTGCAACGCACAGGTGAAATTACTAATTATCTCTAAAGGGTAATTATATCGGCAGTAACCTTTTCTTTTCTTTTCTTTTCTTTTCTTTTCTTTTTATTACTGGAACCATGTCCACATTAATAACTTTTTTATATTCACACACTATATATTTAAATTGCCTTACTTGTCCTTAAAATTTACTAATTTTTATATTTATATTTATAACTTTTTCTCTCTATATTTTTGTTATCAATAATTATTAGAATATATATCCTTCGATGCAAAAAAAAAAAAAAAAAGAAAATTTATCCAAAAAAATCATGACTAAAAATATTTTAAACAATTTAGCATGGCAAATAGTTAAGTGTGGTTACCTAACTTTTCCCCTCGTTTTTAAATTTCATTAACAAAAATTTTGTTTCGAAGCCTATTATTTCAAGTAAGGACTACTAATTCATGATATGTTAGAAAAATAAAATGATAAAAATTACAGGGTTAAAAATTTAAAAATAATTGAAATTCATGGACCATTAATTTAATTAAAATGTGGTGAAAATATAAAAAAACAGTAGTGTCAATATAATTTACCATCTCTAAAAGTCCTTAAAGAGTTATTATGAATGAATAGATTTGAAGCAACCAATAGAAAATTCAGTATTTTTATTTATTTAATTTAGGAGGATCTACTGTAAGTTATTTTATTTCATAAAGTGATTCTTTTGAATTGTTATGAAAACTTAATCAAAAGTGCGTTCATGTAATCATAATTTATAATTAGACAAGTAGGGGCAATTTATATTAGGTTTTAAACAATTTTTTTGGGTTCCATATTAGGTTTTAAACATTTTTTGTACCAAAAAAAGGGAAAAAATGGAAAAAGAAAGATCAAACTATAGTTGTCTATTTTTCATGAAAATCTATGTACTTTTAACGGATCTCAAAATCCCTCTTTTCTAGATACCTCTCTTTTGTATGATATTATTGATATTGAATAAATTTCCTGTTAAAAAAAAAAAAGAACTCAAAAAAGAAATGTATATTTTCGGCCATGTTTTGAGTTGAATTAAACCAGATTTTAGAAAAAGACCTTGACTACGTACTACTAAAATTTGGTCCATCTAAAGAATAAGAATAAGAATAAGATTACCATATAAGAATAAAGAATACATTAATTATAGAGAAATAAATTAAGAACAAGTAGGTAGAGTCGTGCTCATGACTTGCCCCTTTCAAGATTACTTGCCATATATACCGTGAATAATCAGAAGCAGTGATAGTGCGCATATATCTACATATATAGCTAATGGTCGTCTAGTCAATTTTAACTAAGTCCAACCAACTTGCGGCTTGTCTATTGTTGACGTCAAAAATCGACCTTTGAGCCAACAATCAAAATGGAGTGAAGAACATGATAAAAAGTGTGAATGTCAAAATGGAATTTTTCAGGGTGATTTTTAGTGGAACAAACCCATTACGCTCGTGTTAGATAATTTCCCCCTATCTCCTATGTAATTCGTGAATGAAAACGGAGATCATTGAGGGTAAAAGCGAGTCACCCACCTCAAGCAAAGGAAAGTCACCAAGTTTTTGGAGGGAGATGGATAGAGAGGGGAGACCCCCCTTCATGAGTGCATGGTCGCATTTTATAAGATTCTTGTAAATTTGTCTTGTATGGAAAAAATATCGATGGCGAGTGGACCGAGATGGAAAAATGGGAAAGAATTGATATGTAGTCATTAGTCATTCTAGCAAATTATTTAATGATTAAGAATGGAAAAATACATTTAATCCCTTTATTTCCCATTTGTTTAGTATTTGGTTAACATCTTTGGGACGGAGGTAGAAATGGTCCTTTGACAATTATGGTACCTCATCTCGGACCGAATCCGACATGGAATCTAACTAGTCAACCTCTTGACCGTTGGCCCGATTACTTTTTATTTTAACCGTATTTTAGGGTACAATATCTATACTATTTCAAGCATCTCCATAGACATTCAGACATATGTAGCCTCGAGATATCAAATTTGTCAAATAGTAATGTTATTTATCTAGACCAGAGTCTAGTTGGCGGCAATACATTGAAGGATTGGTGGAGATGCATAAATACATGGGGTATTAATTTATTTAAGGGCCAATAAAAAAATGACAATTAGACTGGATATCTCTGGTATAGATAAATAGTATTATTCTTTATCAAAAGGTGCCTCTATACTTGGATTATTATTTTTAGAAAGTCAAAACAATAGCTTGTGTTATGTTAAATCAATCAACAATGTTAAAGAAATAAACAAAATTCCTATATCATGATAATATATACAAATAATATATGCTTTATTTAATTTATCTGGCCGTTTGAAAAGCACATTATTATTATTATTATTATTATTATTATTATTATTATTATTATTATGTGTGTGTGTGATTCTAGCAATAAAGATATATAAATACGTACTTAGTGAAAACATTTCAAATGTCCTACCAACAATTGCCTTTAAAGAAAAATGTGCATCTTTCCACAATTTTGAAACCGCTAGTCCATGTCTTCTTAGAAACCAAAGCAATTGGAAGGAAAGGTCTCTCCACTTCAACTTGCACTAGCCCACGGAATACTTTTGAGTCCAGTCCCTTGCAATGCTGTCATACTTGCTCTTGTACATACTAGCAATCTCGGGCATCAAGGGATCCTCCAAAATCGGGTCCACCGGCAAACTAGAAATAATAACTAACACCTGAAATTAGAAAGCAAATAATCAAACTTCATGAGCAATGATCAATATTTGAATTGTCAAACCATTTCAATTAAAAAAAAAAAAGGAAAAAAAAACTTGAAGATTTGTATGGCAGGTGACCAAGAAAGAATCACGATCGAACATAGCATGCAGGGCATATGCATGGTCCCACGCTACTTACATTCGGGGTGGAAAATCTTTGTTCTAAAAACAATCTGCAAAATCCGATCATAAAATTCTTACATTCCCATTATCCAAAAAAAAAAAAAAAAATAAAAGAAAAGAATCCACGACTTAATTAATAATATTAACGTTTTTATATATTGGTGGTGATACGACAGCATAATCAAACGGAATATATATGGATGCTAAGTGAGAAAACTCCATGCATCTTCATAGGAAGTTTCGGGAGGACTCAAAATTATAGCTTGCCAATGAAAAATATTGTCACCAACGTATGCATTGAAATTTATGCCTCGAGTAATTAATGTACGTACGCACCAGCCATGATATATTGTATAAAGGATCCCTCTCAATCATTCTAAGCTGCGCCAGCGTGTGCAATTAAGCTCTAGTCCCATCTCCCTTTTGTTCTTCTGTTTGTGCCGTCGTCTCCCTTTTATTCTTTTATCAATGACCTCTCAATTTCCAACATGCTAATGAAGTTGAACTAGTGCTCGACCTCTCTCTTCTTAAACACACAATAATATGTTGATCAAGTTCGGATATTGGTTGCCTGCACAATCAATATGCGATATCAATATATTATTATGTCGATGATCTTTAAATGGAATATATATATATATATATATATATATATAGAGGATCTTCTTCTTCTTCTTCTTGTGACCCTATGGATCTGGTAATTCCCTTAATTAATTATTCTCTAACAAATTCGGCTCACAAATTAATTCATAAAAATATGTAGGATAAAAATTCCTCGTTCGAATTCACAAAAATATTTGTCGTAAAAACATGGGAAAAAAAGAATCTGGATCATAGACAATTTGGATAGGCATGCAAACGTAGACAATTCACTGGATGAGAAACAAATTTGGCAACAATTACAACTGCTTTACTCCAACTATAAATGCAGACCGGAATTAATATTAAATACTGCACAGTGTTGACATATTTTATGAGGATTATTATAAAGCAAGCAAAATAAACATAAGCAGAAGGAGAATTTCGATGACCTTGTTCGCACTTCCGTTGTAGATTGAGCAGTCAGATTTTATGAAATTATTATTACTGGCTTAAATAATTGTGATGAATGAAAGTCTCTAGTCGGATTTTTAATCAGCTTCTTATTTTTACTTTTTAGTTGCTTGCGTCGCAAGTTATTGAGGGTTAAATAATTATAATAATCTAATCTAAATAAATTATTAATTAGCAATCTTTTTTGCAGTATAAAGAAAAGGGAAATTTATGAAATACATCTTTGGTTTATAGTGTATATGCAATTTGCATACCATATTTTAGGAAATTACAATTTACACATCGCATTTCATTTAATAGTAACAAAGCACACCTTTTATTTAAAAATTTTAAGAAATTACTTATTTAGACTAAATTACCATTATTTGTAGCTAACAAATGACACGTCATATATTATGTCATGTAATAGTTTACATATCGTTTCATTATTCTACAAAATATTAATTAATTTCTTTTATCAATTTTTTTTTTCTCTTTTACTCTACAATAGTTTTCAAAATTAAACAATATATTATATATGAAATTTTATAAGTAATAAATTGGAAATAAGGAATCACTGTCGTCGTCATCATCTCACTGCTATGACGAATATTCCCATTTTTTTAGCAAAAATTTTTCTCCTTTGATTGTTAAGGTTTTTTGTCTAAAAAAAATAAATTTTAATGAAGACAATAAAATACACAAAAAGAAAGAAAAAAGTTACAAAATAGTAACAAATACGTAAATTGTTAGCAATGTAAATAGAGGTTTTGTGTTAAATTTCCCTGACTAATATTTAAAAAAAAATGGAATGGTAAAGTGTTACTTAACATAATGTGCAGAGTGTGGTTTGTTAGTTATAAGGGTAATTTCATCTAACTAAGTAATTTTTTAATTTTTTTTATTTACTTCCATGAAAGGTGCATTTTGTTAGTTTCGCACCTTAATCAGTGGCGGAGTCAGAAAATTTTGTTTACGGGAGCAATATTTTTGTGACGAAAGAAATGAAAATAATAGATGACGAATAATGAAATTTTTTTATTTCATTATTACAATTGTTCTCCACACGTTTTCATACTTTGATAGCGTCACATGATTGAGAGCTAGTTCTCAGGAGCTTTATGAAAAGTAAAAACTTATCAAATCAATATCAATCACATATCGTTCAAGAAAACAAGTTTTCACATTTTCCATTAACCTTCTTTTTTTTTTTTTTTGGTTTACATTCTCACTATATATTTTCTTACAAATTTAACTTTCGTTTACATAAAACTCTCAAGAACAAACATTAAAAGAGAAAGTAACTAATTAATAATATAAGCAATCTTAAACAATTTATTTTCAATAAATATTTTAACGGTTTAAGAATTCTAATAACATTTTTTTTTGAAGAGAAAAGCTTAATTTTTATTACTTAAAAGGTCCGCCTGAATAATGGGATACAACCAAGGGGGAGGATAATTCAAAACACAAGGTGAAATAAAATCTCTTGCTCTACGGGCTAAAAAGTGAGTAGCCCCGTTTCCTCTTCTATTGGCATACTGCAAGCGAAAATTATTAGCTTTCTTAAGTAATTCCTTGCAATCCTTAATAATAAGACCAAATTCAGACTGATCATCCTGCCTTTCCATTGCGTCAACCACCACTTTAGAATCAAGCTCACTGTTGACATTAAAGATACCCATAGAGAATAACCAAGCTAACTCTTCTCGTAGGCCCATTCATTCCGCCACTTTCACCTCAAAGCGAGCATCCAAGTGTTGTGTACGGCATTGTACGAAGTTGCCCATATCATTCCGAATAATCATGCCAAAGCTAATCTGTCCAACATCCGAAAATAGTGCAGCATCAATATTACATTTAGACCAATCCAATGGAGGTTTATTCCAATTGAGCACCCTTCCTTGCTCGAAAGTAATAGGACCTGTAGCTTGACACACTGCCTTCCAATCATGAAGAATGTGAGGTCCTCTATTAACCACAAATCTGGCCGAATTGTTATGTTATGGTTCTAATAATAATAATTAATAAAATTTTCCTAAATCATTACGGGGGCAATTGCCCCGCTT
This sequence comes from Nyctanthes arbor-tristis, assembly GCA_963692815.1. Classification (NCBI taxonomy): domain Eukaryota; kingdom Viridiplantae; phylum Streptophyta; class Magnoliopsida; order Lamiales; family Oleaceae; genus Nyctanthes; species Nyctanthes arbor-tristis. The sequence continues at coordinate 28,103 of CAVNYN010271688.1, read as the reverse complement.
TGCCCATGAGTAGCTCCGCCTCTGACCTTAATCAAGGGTTCAACCCTGTCCCTATAATCCCCTTTGTAATATTAAAAAAAAAAGAAATGTAATGTGAAAATTTTAATTTTTTAAAACAGGGTATGCAAATTGTAAATACATCATAAATTCAAGATATATTTCGTTAATTTCCCTAAAGAGAATTCTCGAAATAACTTGTATTTTTATTGATCTAGGTTGGATTGCACCTTTGCCCATAATTGCTGGAACTGCTAAGAGGATCTGAAACCTACATATTTGTGGTGTCTACATTTTGCATACAATATTTTAGTTAATTGTTGGCCTTCCCTAAGCCTACAAGTGCTGTATCATCATCATCATCATCCATGCAGTGTGATAAAGAAAGAGATCAAAATCTCCTAACCTAATTCAATAAGGCCGAATGCCCCAAAGCCCTAGAAGTTGTATGCAATATATTTTTATATTGTCATATATTTTGTGTGTGTGTATTATTATTAGATGCATATAAGTATCCATTTCGGTTTATAGTAGCTTGTATAGAATTCATGTGATGTAAAACTCTAGATATAGATTTCTTTTATCATATTTGCTTGCCTACCATTATCAACTACATTGTACAGGTAGTCAAGTGAATAATGAAATTGTTGAGCTTTTCTTTCTCCATTCTGGCCGTGTCCCTCACTGTTATCTCTCTGTTTAATATATATGTTTCATTTCATGTGATAGAGCTGTGTATTGCTTGTAAACCGTATATGAGTATATGATTTGTTTGACCAATTTAATTCTGAAATATATATATGTGCTATACACAACATCTTCATATCTTTCAACTGTTTTGACCTCAATTTGATTAGCACTGCGAGAGATCTATGAATTAATTTTCAAATTCATGGCATTAATTACCACCATCATCTTGATAAGGCCCCTTGATCCTGCACACCTGGAAAGCCTTGGCCCTCCAGTGCCTGTATTATTTGTGTGCTGAAGTCTTCTCACCTTTGACATGTATTAAGAAAGAAAGATAAAGCTAAAATATTGTTTGTTATAGTAATCAGATGCATCCTGGAATACACACCAGACTTGTTGGGATGTTCTTCATACATAGAAACACTAATTAAGCTGGCATTAGTAGATTCTCAGGTTCCAAAATAGTACTGTGATTGACAAGCCCATTTTTTTCAATGAGCCAAATGCATATATTAATTTCAAATAAAGAAGAAGATACAGTAGTACAATGTTAGAATGAAACAAACTCTAACAGGGTATAACCTTGAGTTTCTTGGAGGAAAACAACCTTGAAAAGACAACTACAATCATCCAGTTCTTCTGCCCTGACGTTTAACATACGCATCCTAGTCTTGTAATCTGAATTTACCAACTAAATTCAATAGTTAGTAACCAAAAGAGAGAAACCCACAAAAATTTACGTTGGAAAGTAATTCCAAAATCAGGAATACAATATTCAGACAAAGACATAGCAGTACCTTTACACGACAAACATATATGGTATCCGTATTACGTTTTGCACCTTTTTAGTTTTAGTACTGAATCGAATGACTTGTAGCGGCTCCCTTATTCATGTCACTAATATCATCTAACATCTTCACCACGTCAGACGTTTTAGGTCTATGCTTGGGAATACTTTCAACACAACTCAATGCTACTTGCACGGACTACACCATTGCCCACTCAGTAGTGGGATCCCCTTGAAGTTTGGGATCATATACTTCACGTGTCCAGTAGTTATCGATAACCCACCTGACTAGAAGGTTGATCCTATGGCTATCTCCAGATTGTGTAGGTTTCTTTCCAGTGAGAAGTTCAAGTAGCACAATGCCAAAGCTATAAACATCAGAAGCTTGGGACACTTTCTTGCAATCTATATCTTCTGGTGCACAATATCCGGAAGATTTTTCCACTGGTATTGTGGTTTGCCTCATTAATGGTCTCAATCCACCACCTGAATCACACCCAAGTTGACCTGGTGCATAGACTAAAATATTCAAGGCTGTTACATTTCCATGTACATGCTTCTTACCAACTTGTGTATGGATGTGACCGATGCTTCGAGCTGTCCCAATAGCAATTCTGATTCTGGTATTCCGTCTAAAGAAATATCATTCTCGGCCTTCTTTCCTGTGCATAACAATATAATCATGTGTAAAAATACCATCCAGGTAAGAAACTCCATTATATTGATTGGAGTTAGCATGTCTATAAGATTGATTGTGTGTTAAAATTGCATAACATATTTTGACTGTAATTACAATGCAAAGAAACAAAACTAAAATTCAGGTTGATTCATTGGAGAAAGAAGCTACAGACACTAACGTCAAAATTCGCAACATTATCACTGTTCAGAAAATGCAAAAAGGTATCTTGTAAGTGGCCGCGTATTGCCAAATCGCAACTAAGACTTCAATCCACAAACTGAATGAAGAAGCTTAGTTATGAATTCATTCTGCATAACATATGAAACTCTATAAATCTTTACCCCAAGTATTGGTGGTGTTTTACTTACTGTGTAACATGTCAGATGCACTGCCCCAAAAATAGTAATCACACAGCACAAGACTTTTACCCATCAAACTGTAGTATGGCCTTAATGCAGCAATATTTTCACTCATTCATCCAATGATAACTTGCTGAAATTCTTGACTTGTAACCCTATATGGAATACTATCAAGTGACCTTAGTATGGATTGAAAAAACTCATCAAACTTGATACCTACGGGTAACTGATCCTATCAACACGGGGAATACCAGACTAAAGGGGTAATTAGGTCGGGGATAAGATAAAGAAAATCAACCCGACTTAACAATGGGCTGGGGAATTAAGATTATGATAATTTTTACTCGGATCTGGCCTGTTTAACTGTTTTTTTGATAAAAATAAAAATATTTACTAAAAATTCTAATTGTTTGAAAAGTTAAAAGATTATAAAACTTACCAAGAAATTTTAGTAATTTCAATTACAATTTTAGTGTTTATAATATTATTCATTAAACAAAAACTGAAAATAGAAATATATAAATATATTTAAATTGGCCAATAAATGGATAATATGAATTACCCATACTAACCCATCCTCAACCCGTCCCCAATTTAAGTGGAGATGGAAAAAGAAAATTTTGATGGTAGGGTAATGGGTGTAGCATATCCAATCCTGACCTGAGTTATACCTTAGGAAATTAAACATTTTATTTTTCTCCGTAACTATACTGTGATGAAAATTTTGTAAAATATGAAACGTTAATTAAACTATAATTTTATTATATATGAAAGAAGTAACGTAATAATGACTCGATAAAAAGCACATAAAAAATTATTAGGAATTAATGTATTAGCTAAAAGGAAATATTCTAATATAAATTACGAAATACTTCATATATAAAATATATATAAAAAAAATTTGAATTAAAAAATAAAAAAACTTTGAATATAAATCAATCCGGCAAAATATTTATTTAAGAAGATAAGATAAATCAGTATAGAAATATCAAATTTGTGAAATCCCAACTGTAGCAAAGATAATTAATTAGAAAAGATTTACAAAACATCTAAGAAAGATTCTTGAAGTTAATAATAGTTAAGGGTTATAATCTCTAATTAATTGAAAAAAATAGGGAGATATTAATATACAATTTATCACAGAATTTACCTAACATGTAAGAAAAAAAGCTTGTTTGGTGCTCTTTATTTTACCAATTTATAATTTTACCTACACTGATTTGACATTTGATTTGATAACTATTCAATTACAACCACATATTTTTTTACCTTTTTACATTTTCAATACACATTCTATCTCTCTCATTATAAATTCTCCACATTTTGACAATTAAAGAGCATCAAACAAGCTCAAAGTCTAAAATGACCTCACTTAAGACAATTTTGGTGGGAAAAATACTGTAAAAGGTACCGTAAACTTCATTCCTTATATATATACGCACACACGATGTTTTCTTAATCTATGTGAAAAATGAAAGACGAATATATTTGTGGGACGGAGGGAGTATAAGATAATTCCAAGATAGAATCATGAAAATAATAAAATTATGAAGAGAAGATAATTCAAAAATTTTAAAGATAACTAGCATAGATTTTTTTTTTTTAAAAAAAATCAGATATACAAAGCATTTAACTTACCTATTACCACATTTGGAAATAAAAGACCAAATTATCCCTACTTCTAAGAAAAGTGATGGGAAATATTGGCTCATTTCATTTAATTAATATATAGATTTTCAATTCCAAAATTATTTCTGGAGTAATTTTCTAATGTTCCCATCTTATTTTTGAAAGCGGGCGCAGATTCCACTACACAAAGTGGTATGCTGTTAGGAGGTTCAATGCAATCTAATTCGAGACAAAAAATGCCACTGGAAGATGCTTGAGCATAGTGGTTCATACTCCGTTAGTTTTGCCAAAATGGAAGCTTAACATCGACGCATGAGTTAGCTCGTCTTTTCATTAATGTCTCATTACCTTTTATTTGGGATGAGGCACCAACTTTCCTTGTGCTCTCTATTATGTATGACTTGAGTAATATGAATGAGAAGTAATCTTTTTCTCTACCCAAAAAATAAAAAATAAAAATAAAAATAAAAGAATGCTATTTCAGGCCCACAATTGTTTTGGGCCTTCTTCAAAAGGGGAAAGGATAAACCCAGCCATCGAACCCGATTTTCTCTGCTTAGTTTGGAAAGGGCCCAGAACCCGGAGAAACACCCACCCCATGTAATTACCCGTACACACACACACACAAACCCGATTTGTTTTTTTATGATCAGACCCAGATCGGACCCTCTCTCTCTCCTTCGTCCCCTCCCACTCTCGCGTAAGAATCTGCTCTCTTTTTTCTCTCTCTAGCCATATGTATATATTCGTGCATACATGTATAATAACGGTTTTTATATTTGGTAGGCGGTTTAGATCATAGGGATTCAAAGTGAGATTGTTCTAGGGTTTTAATTCAACGTTGTGAAGCAATATAGTTTCTGGATTTTTTATGGGATTCAATTGAATGATTTGGGAATACTTGAGCATTTTTCCTAGGTTATTGCATGTCTTTTCCTCCATTTTTTTAGATGATTTCGGAGTGCCTGAGAAACTGATGTTGTCTAATGCATATTTTAATAGACTTTAACCATTGAAATTAGGGATCATTTTTTTTCTTTTTTTGAAAGGGAAATTCTGTCTGGGTTCTATGAGATTTTTGATATTTTCAAAATCGTTGGGAGTTTATTAAGGGCGATTGAGTTGCCCGAATGGCTCTCTTTAGTTCTGGAAAGCACTTATGGCTGGGAGGACTGCGATTTTGAGCTATGAGGTTGCCAGTTGAGAAAGTCTGAGAGAATGCCCATATGATGTATTAGTACCACTCTGGTTGTTTAAGCTCACTGTTATCAGGTGATCATGTTTTGGAAAATGGTTGGCATAATCTGCTGCTATTATTCTTGCAAATCAAATGACTTATTTGCTTTATTTTGGCAGTGTTGATTACTCAAAATATATTGGGCATATACAGCAACCTTCACGGTTTTATGCTGTTATTTTCTGAACTGATATGTAGAGAACTAAATAGTCTTTAAGAGTTAAGACCTTAGAGCTTTAGATTTCTGAACTGTTATTTTCATGGGTAAAAATGGTTTCTTCTAACATGTTTTAGCTGGAAGTGCATATTTGATTAGGTTTAGAACTATAGAAGAAAAGTAATGGAATTTCTAGGAAGTATGGGCTTTCTATTTAAATGGGTTTATTGGTGAAGCATACAGACAGTGGCGGAGCCAGGATTTTTAACCAGTGGGGGCACGAATTACGTAATTATACTCTGTTACCCTTTCACTTTCATTGGTCACTTTGTAATTTCATGTAGTGAAACTTTTGTTGATTTCACAGACTTTGTAAAATAATGTTAAACAAGTTTTCATACTAACATTTGTAACTTTTTAAAGTTTGTGTTTCAACGCAAAGCAGATTTTGCAGTTTATTTGTCTAACAATTTAGATCTGCATCATCTTGTGCTTGTTTGATTCTCATTATGAGAATCAAATTACAATGAGAAATTATAATGAGTGGTTGAGATTTAGGTGAATTTTGAAATGTGGGGTGATGTTGAGTAGTTGTCAAATCAGTGGTAGGTGAAATTATAATGGGAATCAAACAAGATTCTTATCTCAAATACACATTAGGAAACCATTCAAAGAAATTTTTTTTCGGGGGGGGGGGGGTCATGTTTTAGTGTCTGGCTCTATGTTACTGCACTACTGATTACAGAGCCGCTAGTTACTTGTGCTTTTATTATTTCAAACAACTTTGAAAGTATTTTTACACTGTATGGTACATATGATCTTATAAAGTGGTTTAAAGGTAATAATTATCTGATTCACTTTGTTTCCTCCTTGGTTTCACTTACTGTTCATGCAGTTGTGCTCACATTTGCATGTTCACATCTTCCCTAAATATTATATGTGTACTTTCGTTTTTTTAAATTGGCATCAGGCTTGAGACTCCAGTCAACTGTCTTGAAGTATGTCTCGAGTCCAATTCATTAATGCTAAACTCAATTTACTATTTCTCATGTGTCAAGGCATCAGTGGCACCTGTGGAGTGTGCTTGCTTGTTTTGCCAGCCCTGGGCTTTTATTTATTGATTAGTCCTTTTGGCGTGTTCCTCTTTTTTTTTTTTTTAATTAAGATAATAAGTATAACATCCTGAAAGTATTCAGGATACTTAAAACATAATTCAACCCTGTAAACAAGAAGAAAAGTAGAGAGAGGGGGGTCACCAGTCGTATTATGAGCTTGTTTGATTCTCATTATTTGTTCAATTTTCGGGAAAATATAATGAGGAGAGAGGGAGAATGTTTATTGGAAATGTAAAAATGTTTGAAATATGTGATCGTAGTTGAGCAGTTGTCAAATCAAATGTCAAATAAGTGGTAAATAAAATTATAAATTGAGAAAATAAAGAAGATCAAACAAGCTTTATATCTAGCACTGGAGTGTGTTTAACTAATAATCTTATTAAAATGGAAGTTACAACTTTGTTTAACTAATGATTCTGTTGAAGATCCAAGTAGTAGCAATGACAAAGAGAGGATCTTTAAGCTTTTTGTTGGTCAAGTAGTATATTTCTAATTGTGGGTTCATGGTTTAGAGTGTGTCGGGTAGTGAGCGACAATGGAACCCACATTTTTTAAAAGATGGCTGCAAAACTGAATATTGTTATTTGAAGTGGAAATTTATGACCAAAGATTTCCCTATATGATCCCTCCTGATGCTAGATTAATGCATGGTCTTGCAACTTGCAAGGCGTAAGAGGTAATAAATTTTGGTGGGCCTGTAATCACATGTTTTTGCTTTTGGAGGCAACCAACAGTCAGAAAAATGATTAATTTTTGGCTACAAATTCTTACCAGACAGTTTCATGTTACAGGCATCTTCTTGTGTTTTTTATGGTTGTGATTTATTTATCGGTTTGTACGGAGGGCTTTCTCCTCACCTCACCTAGATAAACTGCCTCGTGGTTGTGATTTATATAACGCTTTGTACGGAAGGCTTTCTCCTTACCGCACCTAGATAAACTGCCTCGATACCAGGTTGCCTATGTAAACGTTTGACACGGTCTTTTATGTTGAATTAAATTGACACATTCCTTGATAAAATATGTACAAAGATAAGAAGATTGTGGTCAGTTGTGAATGCCAGTGTTTCAGTTATTTCTTGAAGTTCATGTTAGGGCATCTTCGGAAGGCTAGTACACTAATACTATTTATAACATACGGTATGTGTGATTGACTTTTAGCCAGGATTGTGTAAATCTGTAAAGTGAGAATGATAGTTCTGAATTTCAATAGAAAATCTCTATTGGGAATGGTTCTCATGAATGATGTAGCTCAGATTGTTGCCAGGTAATTTAATACGTGTTAGTGGAGGAGCAACCTTCACCAAATGATTATGAGTATAACTTTAGTTTATTTCTTTTCACCTAGATAGGTCTCTTCTTTTTGCATCAATCTTTGCTGTAACTTCAGTTGTGCCATTGCTAAATTCTGTTTATGGACCGTTATCATTAGGTAAGTATCATATTTATTTTCACGAAGTTTAGGGAGGGGGAGCGAGTTTGCAATGTACCTCTGAGTTTATGGCTGGACCTGACTGATTTACTGTGTTGTTATATTCACTATAACCCTAAGATTTTTTGTCTTGTTGCAGTTTTCCTGATAACAGTATGCTTTGCTTTAACAATATTTCCCTAGCAATATAAGTTTGCCTTTCATAATTTATTTATACAAGTTAATCACATTCATAGTTACTCCTGGGCAGCTGAACCTGGGGTTATTTTTTCGTTATATACAAGAGTCCTACTGTTGGAGATAACATGCAGCCGGCCGTACAACCCAGATCTTCCAATGGATATGGCCGCCATAAAATTGAAAGAGATATTGCACTGAAAGTTGATAGCAAGTTCCCGGCTGGGAAAACAAATTCTAGTAGGTCGACCAGCTTAGGTAAGATTTTTTCAGTTAATACTGTTTAAGAGGTCCCGTTGTTAGCGTTTGTTAACTTAATGCTATTTCAGGTAAAGGAGGACTTGAATCATCTTCTCGTGATCGACTGATATATTTGACTACTTGTCTTATTGGACATCAAGTGGAAGTCCAGGTGGTAGATGGATCTGTGTTCTCAGGAATATTTCATGCAACAGATGCTGAAAAGGATTTTGGTATTGTTTCTACTGCTTTAATAACATGAGTACCTTGTGGGTCATAAATCCGACTTTAAAACTTTGATTGAAAATGTGTTTGACATGGCCTTTTGCTCTTGTTGTAGGAATTGTTTTGAAAATGGCTCAGTTAATAAAAGATGGTTCTTCAGGGCAGAAGAATAGTTTTGATTCGGTTAATAAGCCTCCTTCGAAGACTTTGATCATAACAGCTAAGGAGCTGGTGCAAGTTATGGCAAAGGTGCAATGCATTCTCTACCATTTAACTATTTAATTACAATATTACTAGTTGCTTTTGCATGGATGGTCTATAATGTATCGCTGATATGCAACTTTGGTCCCAATTCTTCCATTATTTGCACTGACCCCTTTAGACCTCAACCCATAGATTTTGTGTACTAATAATCCTTTTAGATGAAATCCCGTCCATTTTATGCATTAAAAGTCACGTGCAGGTCGCATGATACACATATTTTAATGGGAAGACTCATATGCGGTACGTTTTATTTAATAACGAAAAACAAAACTCAAAGAAACTTGTAAGTGAAGAAAAAATACACACCACAATCTGTATATTCCTCATATTCCTCCTGCAGAACGATAACTTGTTGCCTATAGAAACCACTAAAATAAGAAGGGGTTTCTCTTGAGAATGTTAGCCAAGCATTTAAAGGAATGGGAATAAAACTTCATGAAAATTCAAATAAGTCGTCCCTAGCTATTAGCTAAATCGTCAACAACGTGCACAAAATGATGAAAACTACCCAAAAGTTCCATTTCCGATTCTTTATTTCTCTCTTGATATATGGCAAAGCAAGGGTTCAATTGAGTTTGCTGAGGTGGGATTGACAGGATGGCGTTGGTTGGTGCAGTGATGGCTGGGATGCGATGAGGAGAATGAAAGAATCGATTTTTCCGTTACTTTTTTTAATTTTAAATGATTAAAAGTTTTTGGTTGCATGATTTACCCTTCCAAACTGCCATGTGAGATCTTCAAACTTGACGGCGACAATGGATGGATAGTGCACAAAAAACGACCACAATGATTGGTCCAAAGCAAGGAACAACACTAAAAGAATTCCCCATGTTATTACCTATATTTTAGTCACTAAACTCAGCTCTCTTCTCAACATAAAAAAATTATATTACGTTGGAGATCTCCACCAGTGGGCACCGGGCAGTCAATGTCAAATGAGATGCTGGTAGTGATTACATCCTTATGGGTGTCTTTTACTTTGCCAATCATGCATCGTCTGAGGCAGTGTCTGTAGTACCTGTGTCTTTTTATGGTTCCCTTGTCTGCCATTGAAGTTGATTTGATAAACTGATGTTGTTAACTGGAACAGGGCGTGCTGACAGCAAGGGATCGGTCAACCAGTGAGCTACAGAATGATGAGCAGGAGCTTATGACAGATTCCTGCATATCACAGACCCGGCATGTTGAAATGGTCCGAGAATTGGAGCGATGGGTGCCTGATGCAGATGATCCAGGACGTCCTGAACTGGAGAATATATTTGATGGTCCTTGGAGAAGGTTTGTTGAATCCTTCTCTTTTCCTTTTGGATAATATATGTGTTTTTGAATTTTTACCTAGTTAGGATAAATATTGAAACTCCCCTATTGCATTACATGGTGAGGAACCATTGTACTGAGTCCAACACAGATGCTCTTAACTATAATCTGATATCAAGGTAATCAGACACTAGTGTAGCAATAACTTAACAAAAACTAAGGCCGTGTTCTCTTTGTGTTTCAGTTTTCAGTTTTGAGTTTTCAATTCATTTTCAGTTTTACGTTCTGAGTGTGATTTAAATAAAAAAATGAATTTTTTGCCTTGTTATGTGTTTTTAGTTTTTTACGCTGAAAATATTCAAAACTGCAAAATGTCTGTCTTAGTTTTATTTTTCAAATTTTTACTTTTTCCTGGACATGCGTTTCAAAAATATATAAGTAAAAAGGTTTTGTTTTGTGAAAAACTGAAAAAAAATCCTCAAAATAATAGAGAGAACAGGCAAGAAGATGATGAATTTTGTTTAATTTGTTTCTGTGGCTGTTTGTTTTCGCTTCTTCTTTAAACACACACATATATATATATTTTAAATATATATATATATATATGAAGGACTTTAGACTGTAAATCGTTCCAGAGAGACTCTTTGTTTTTCTTATGCCGTTTCCACTGAAAAATGACTGTCAGAGGCTGGGATCAATTTGAGGCAAATGAAACATTATTTGGAGTGAAAAGTACCTTCAATGAGGAACTTTACACAACAAAGCTTGAGAAAGGTCCTCAGATGAGAGATCTGGAAAAGGAAGCCAGAAGAATTGCTAGAGAGATTGAGAATGAGGAAACTAATGATCTTCATCTTGCAGAGGTTAGTCGAGTCCTGGGATGATATTGTTATGAAAATTTTGTTTTTGTCTTGCTATCTTGTTTCAGACTATTTTCCTCATCAATCTCAAACCCATTTTACAATAGGAAAGAGGTATCCAGATAAGTGGAAATTTGGAAATCGACGAGGAAACCAGATATTCATCAGTCCACAGGGTAGTCGATGACAGTGGATATGATGAGACCGAGGACATATTGTTGGATTCACGAAATGATGAAACATTTGGAATTGTCTCTAGTTCTGTCAGTGGCAAACGTTTCACAGACTTGGGCACTGGGAAAACCAGCAGTGAAGATCAAATTTCTTCTAGATCTTTGTTGATGGTAATAATTATCCTTTTAAGTGGAGCTGTCTTTATTGTCCTCCTTCATATGTGGTTCTTGATCACCTTATTTTTTCTCTTTCATTTATTTATAATGATTGTATTTAGATGTTTGTCCATTCTGTGTTTACTTGATAATTATTTTGCTACTTTAGGCATACAATTTTTTGTTATATCCTTTCGTGGCCAGTCCAACCTTCTCTTTTCTTCCTTTGCCCTTGGGTTCATACATCTGAAGACGAAATGTAAACGCCTAAAGAGTGAAGAGAGGGAGAACCTGGGAGATAAACGGGTGATCCGTGGAGTGTAGTCCAATGACTGATGCGGTTGAGCAATACTATCAACTGGCTACCCCAAACTGCCTCCCATCTTCCTTTTTTTTTCCTTCAGTCTTCAGAGTACTTGATCTGTCATATATGGTCCCCCTTTACCACCCTTCTCGCCGAAAAGGGAAAAAGCATGTCTGGTGGCTGGTTCCAGATTTTGGGTTTCGCCTGCAACAAGCCTGACTCTAGTTTTGGTTCTGAAATTCGATAGTTTGTCATTCCAGGCGGTGGTTTTTGGGGGGAATAATTGAGTTTCATCATCATTTTTATTAAAGACTGACATTTCATCCAGCTGAAATTAATGCTTCAGGGTTTAATGACAACTCGTATGTAGTTTATATTTGCAAATTCAGATTTATATAATGTTAATGCCCACTTATTCATGGAAAATTTCCCATAGCTTGCTTTTATGATGTATAATGGGACAGTTATATATATTTACTGTTAATTGAATGAATAATTAATTTATGCCTTCTTGTGTTTGTTATACTTTTCCCCCTCTATAAGGAAAATGTTTAATTAAACTGTGTTCCTTCCACCCACGCTCTCCTTTTTTCTGCATAGAAAAGCTAACATTCTGCTATTAAGCCACCACATGCTTTGAGGAGTGTCACTGCTATTACTGTAGTGAGTCCCTTTTCAAAACCTCTAGGAGGTTTTGTAACAAAACCTCCCACCCCATGTGGCGTGTCAAATACACATGGCATGCATATATACACGCCACATAAGGGGGGAGGTTTTTGAAGATTTTCCGTACTGTAGTTACTTCACTAGACTTCATCAAAAGGATTTGTGTCATTATGAAGTTTTCCAAGTGAGGTATCTATGTGATTAATCAAACTACATGTCTGCCTTTCAAACAATCTGTTGCAGCTATTTTCTTTTCTTCCCTCCTCTCTTTTTTGGAATTCTATTTGGGGTCTAAATCTGTCAATTTTCATCTTCCTCTTCTCCAGGACGAAGTAGAATCTTCTCAAGCTAGTACCAGCAGGGCGTTGTGTCATTGGGGTTTGGAGGATAACACTCAAACTCTTTCAACCGAACTTCCTAAAAATTCCGTAGCTATTGATGCAATCAGGTTCCATTCTCTGACCCGATATCTAATGTAGTCTAGTTTTTTTATGGCAAACATAATACTAATTGGTAGAAATTTGATAATAGTGATTATTACAAATGTTATATTCTTAATGAAATTCTAATAAATCTTTAACTGACTTTAGGCTTCAAGATGAGCAGTTAACTGGACGTGCTGACAGTATTTGCAGCAAGGAGAGTATACCAAACGTGACGGTGATTATTCCTTTGATGCTTTAGGGATTTTTTGTTTCCATTTACCACCTGTGTTATTGTACAGCTGGAAATACTTTCGCCTAATCTTTTTGAATTTCATGCAGCTACCTGATCAACCTGAAGTATCAAAAGCTGAGGGTGAGTGATCCTTATGGTGCTGTTTATATGTCACTAGTTCCAGATCAGTTAGCAGTCTAGCGTGATTATTAAGAGAGACCGAAGTCCATCCTATTTCTTTATAAGTCGGGGATGATAAATAAGGACACAAGTCATCTAGTTGTTTCCAGTTTCCCCATGTACATATTATTCATTTTTCATTTATTTATCATTGGTAATATTTTCAGATATGCAGTCCTCATTGAGACTCAAGGGAGAAGGCTCTGATATAGTTGGATTGTCTCCAAACGCTACTGCATATGACCCGTCGCATGTTCCATCCAAGGGTCAAGAGAAGGCAAGTTCATCCAATGAGTCGACCCATGATGCTGTGACATCCAAAGCACAAGTGACCATGGCCTCTCATGCCCGCCCCAGTAGCTCTGCATCTTCAACTTCTGATCGTGGAGGTGCCACATCAACTGCTGGTCGTGGAAGATCGGCAAGTTCATCTGTGGGTTCTTTATCCTCAGAGAAGTCAATGCTGAATCCATACGCTAAGGTGGGATGACACAGTTGCAGATTTTCTTTTTTCGAAACAGCTGCTGCAATGCCCCCTTCCTGCACCCCTTCTGATTGTTTCTACTAATTTCCCTGGATGTTATACGCCAGTTGTAGCTGAAATATTTTGCTGCTGTTGATTATCCTGTAGGAATTTAAATTAAACCCGAATGCAAAAAGCTTTGTACCATCTCAGTCCCCTATAAGACCTGCTTCTCCAGTTGCTGCTGATAGTTCCTTCTATTATCCTGCTAACATGGCTGCTGTACAACACATGCATGGCATGCCTGTCAGTATTGGGGTGAGTTGTTATTATTACTATTATTAAGTCTGTTGTTCTTTCTACTAGATTTTATTATTCTATGTAGATATGTGGCCCTTGTTTGCTACCTGACAAACTTGACATGGTAGCCTGACATGACGTAATTACTTAAAGCTGTATTAGGTATGCTTGTAGCTGATAGAGACGCCACTTCCTACACATGCACATATCACTATTGTTTGGGCAGTTTCTGCATATCCGTTACATGTTGTATTGGAGCAGATTGGAAATTTATGCTCTTTGGATGCTCAAATATTCATCCCACATGCCCATGTACACCCTTCTTTTTTTTCTTAAACTTTTTTCTTATTTTTTGAATTATCAACACTTTAGGGATATCTTAGAGATCCATTGAGCAAGTGTGCAGTGTGCAATGTGCCCTTGTCCTCTATAAAGAAGTTAATTAAAGTAAAGACATACTTTTTGAATTTTGAATAAAATATAAACCAACTTGTTTCTGGAGAGTGTAGATCTTTAGAACCCCGGGAAGAGAAAGGGAGCGAAGGGGGGGGGTCCTGTGTAAGCATTTTCCGAGTACATGTACATTTCTGTGCAACTTAGGCCATATTTGTTCACTTAAAATGTGTTCACAATTTTTGGTGTTCCAGAAACTTTACTTCCAGAAAATTTCCTTTTTTCAGTTGTATTTGCATATCAGGTGTTGTGCTTTTGCATTTATGAAGAGGAAGTACTGTGATTTTGTTACATGAATTTAATTGAATCTATATGACAGCTAGGCATTGAGTCCCACTCCGGAGACACCCGGCTTACATGGCGCGTCCTCCACATCACCCATCTTGATCACATGGCATGGACCCACATGTGGGTTCTCCTTTTGCACAAGAACTCATGTGTGGGTTGTAGTGTAAAAAGGCGGGTGTCTATATTATGGAGAGACCAGGAGGCTCTTGGTCATTTTTCGCTAGGCATCTGACTAATTCTTTCCTTTCCTGCTTTGATATAAATGGTGCTTTGCAACAGTGCTGTAGGATTTGGGATTTAAGTTTGACTGTATTTGTTGAAGATTAGTAGTGCTTTGTATGATATTCCAGTACAAATTGCATGCATCATTTGATTGTTGCTCGAATGAAAATTTGTCAGCCCAACAGTGCACTCCAGGAATATGAGCAGACACTAATTTTGTTATTTTAGAAATGGGACTTTCTTATGTTTCTGACTCCAACCCTTCCAATAAGGAAGAGGGAGCCAACCCCCTGGAGAAAGAAAAGAAAGGGGGGCGGGGGTTGTACAAAGATATTGTTCGTCATTGTTATTGTAATTCCCCACTTATTTATTAGATTGAAGAAATGGTAACTAAACATTTTCCTTTTCAGATTGGAGCCCCATATGCTTCCCAACAGCCAATTATGTTTAATCCACAGGGTACACCGATTCAGCAGCCATACTTTCATCCAAATGGACCTCAGGTTTGTCTTGATAGTTCATGGAATTAATGGGTCTGTACACATTTTTTACTTTCTAGTGCTCTTAAACCATCTCCAGTGCAACGTCAAGGGAATGTGTTTTTACAATTTGCACCAAAAGAAGGGTATATGTGGCACATTAAATGCTTAACATTCTCAAGAGCAATATCTGCCTCTAGACATTGTCCTTGATAATGTGTACCATTAATTCTATTCACTTTTACAGCTCTCTCCTCCTTTTTACTAAAATTCTAATAATAATTTGCCACAAACACTATGGACATTCTTGCATTGAAGCAATTTTTAGTCGTAATGTGATTGTCTTTTGCACATCTGCACCGTGCACATTATTGCATTGGAGACGCTCTTATTATATTGATATGTTCTACTTATTTATGATGCAGTACGGGCAACAGATGATAATTGGGCAGCCTCGGCAAGTTATGTACATGCCGACTACATATCCTCAAGTAAGTTAATTACTGTTCTTTGAATCTCTTTTTGTTGCATGTGCCAGAATTGTCCCGTTTTCTTTATATTATTATAACAAGAGCAACACAATAATGTGTGACATTCTATTTTATCTTTGTTATTTTTCCTCCTGTTGCTAGCATTATTTTGCTGTTATGGAGAAATGTACAATTCTGTTATTTGTGAGGGCTTGTTGAACACATTTTAACATTCAGAGCTCGTACGTTATCTCTTCCCTTGCTTCTTCTTTTTTTTTTGTGCCCCCCATTTTTAATTAAACTAAAATAAAAGGCTAGTAAACAAGTCAAACTTCAATACCAACCACATATTCTCTATTAACATATATATTCAAGAATTTTATTATGCCTACCGGTAGGCTGGTTATTATGCATGCATGTACATGTGGCATCCATCCAAACAACATCCACCCCCCCACCTTAACCTTTAAAACCCAATTTGGATGAGTGCCACATGTACATGTACGCATAATAAACAGCCTAACGGTAGGTATAATAAAATTCTTGATGTGTGTGTGTGTTTATTCACATTTCCCTATAATCGCTCTCTACTTCACCACCACACTTAAAATCACTTTACTTTTAACTACAAAGAACAAGCCCTCAGGAAATATGTGTTTTTTACTGGGAATCCACCTGCGACAAATGCCTGATTAGTGGCAATGATAGTTTTTCACTGATTAAGCTTTCTGTCTCTTTAAATTTTGAGAACCTATGTTACCCCTCTAATGTACTAGGCTAAAACAATATTCATTAGCATATTTTGTTGGCCCATTTAATATATCAGTTGTGTCAGCCTAGAAAGAGCTTGTAATATCATGAAACAAGTACTTTAGCAATGCAGAACTTGTTTTTTGCCCTTTGTAAATTATTGATAAAATATAAATGGGATCTATGATGTTGACCCATAGTATTCAATTTTGTATTATTTCTATATATGCTGATGAATTGAAATCGAATTATATGCACAGCTTCCTTGGTTCATTTATTTGTGTTTGCAGGAAATGCCAATGCCATACAAAGGAAGAGACTTTTAGACTCTGGCAGATAGCTCCAGCCAGCAGTTATTCCATCATTGATAGGAAATAAATTTCTGACAGAAAACGGCTTGGATGCAATTTTTGAGTAAGGGTCAAGCAAAACGATAAGTATCCAATGGTTCTGGAAGCCTTGCTGTGCCCATATACAATTTGTTCTTTTGGGCAATGGTAGCATATACGTATTAGCCGGTTCATTGTTCATGCTCCGTTTCTTTGTGTCTAACATAGAGTACCTTTGTTTTTCCCCCCTCTTTTGTTTTTCCTTTTCCCTCTTTTGTATGTTTTTTATTTAAGATTTGTGAATTTTCGAACAAAAATAAAAAGAAGAAAAAAATAGAGGAAAAAAAAAAGGATTTGTGGAATTATGTGGTGTTTACAAGTTTATTTTGGTTTGTAAGTTAGGTATCTTTTGAGTCACTTTTTTTCTCTATTCATTTGCTCATCTAGAATTATGGTCAATGGGCGTAATTTGGAAATGTAGTTATCATGATGAATGGTTGCCGGGATGGCATGGCATCATCTAGCACTGCAGATTAAACTCATATGTTCTCTTCCATTTATCAGTGACTGAAATTATTAGGTTTGCTGAAGGTGGATTTATGCATATATCACAATGCGATTCATATAATTGGACTACATTTTTCTGTTGTGGTCGAAAATTGTCTCCCTTGGAACAATTAGAATACATGAACGGATTTTAATAGAAGTATAGTGGAGAGCCATGTACGCGCTGCTTCAATAGATACAAAAGAACAAAGGAGACATGAATAACTGGGTGAATGAACTTGGAGATGCAGACAAGTTAAAGCAATGTAGGATAAGATAAGTGGCAGATTAGCTCAATATATAAACTAAAACCAGATGGGGTATTGGGTTGTTGAAGTCACCGAATTTGCTAATAGACGAGCTTTCAACTAATTGCTGGCTCCCGGGCTTGTCCCGCTAATATCCTCTAACATGTTCACCAGTTGGAACGTTTTTGGTCTATTAACAGGAACACTTGCAACACAATGCATTGCTGTCTGCAGCATATGCACCATTGGTTCCTCTTCATTGGGATACCTCAACAATTCTAAATCAAAAATTTCAGCAGTCCATTCCTCTTGAACAACAGAAGCAACAAGATTAACGAGCTGAATCACATTCCCATCATCTTGAGAGAGTATAGATGGCTTCCCTGTTAGAAGTTCGAGTAGCAAGACTCCAAAGCTGTAAACATCAGACTC
Source organism: Nyctanthes arbor-tristis (assembly GCA_963692815.1). Lineage (NCBI taxonomy): Eukaryota > Viridiplantae > Streptophyta > Magnoliopsida > Lamiales > Oleaceae > Nyctanthes > Nyctanthes arbor-tristis. The sequence continues at coordinate 9,883 of CAVNYN010271688.1, read as the reverse complement.
TTGGGACAATCTCGTGATGTCTGTCACTTTTGGGGCACGATACCCTGACAATCGACTAAATGGTACCAAATTGCTACCGGCTAGTGGTATCAATCTGACATCTGAGACACAGCCATACCCTTGTGCATTAATGAAAATGTTGGCTGACTTCGCATTTCCATGAACAAGTTTCTGATCAGCTTGTGAATGGATGTGAGCAATACCCCTCGCTGTGCCAATTGCAATTCTTCGTCTGGTTTCCCAATCCAGAGATTTCCTGTTTGCGCCAAAATCTCCTGCAATGTATGTATAAAAAGGTTGCAATTATGTTGTGCTAAACTGAACCTGTAATCATAACATCAAGAGCTGCAGAAATTGAGCACTTGGTACATCATTAGGAACTAGGAAATTTCACTTGCCATGAAGCATGCTTGGCATAGTAATCATACACCAAAAGCTTTTCATCCTGCGAGTAGTAGTAGTATGCCATCAGCGTAGCAACATTCTGGGGTTGTAATCTTCCAATGACCTCCATTTGCAGCTGAAATTCGGTATCTGTGACATTAACATCCTTCAATCTCTTCACCACAATAGTACAAGTTTTCTCCGAGTGGGACTTCTTGTATTTGTCGTACTAATACTTTCAGCCATCATCACTACTTGTGCCATTTTAGGTCTCTTCTTGGGGGATTTTGCAACACAACTCATCCCTATTTCCAACATTTTCACCATTTGCTCCTCAATGTCAGGGTTCTTCAAAAGCTCTACATCAAATACATTCGCAGTTTGCTCCTTACCATTGACAGAATTTACCAATTTGACTAGATCATCACTGCCCAAGGAATGTAAAGGTGACTTCCGAGTGAGAAGTTCAAGCACAAGGATTCCAAAGCTATAGACATCAGAGGCTTGGGAGACATCCCGGGTGTTTTTGACTTCTGGGGCAGCAGCACGCATGACTGCTAACCTTGTCATGCTTGCTAAACCAAGATCAGACACGCAGCCATAGCCTTTTGAATTCAGGAAAATGTTAGATGATTTTATGTTCCCGTGGACAAGCTTCCCACCACGTCCACTTGGCTTGTGAATGTGAGCAACACCTCTTGCTGCACCCACTGCAACTCTTAGTCGGGTTTCCCAGTCTACTTGAGCTCTATTGTTGCCAGTTTTTCCTGCATACATAAAAGAAGCATTAAATTGGATGCTAACATTATCATATTTCCTGTATTACAAGGAAATTTACGGATACAATATGAGGTAACATCTTTGTATTATGACTGCCCTGTTTTGTAAATTCAAGATTTAACTTTGGACCTAACTATGAAGAAGAAAGAGTTCTGGTTTTCGACATACCATACCATGTAACAATGAAGAAACGCTGCCGTCAGTGTAATGTTTGTAAACCATAAGCTTTTCATCTTTCGAAAAATAGTAAGCCATCAATGAACATATGTTTTCGCGCTTGACGTTTCCAATAACCTCCATCTGTTGTCTGAACTTCTTTTCCTGAATATTTACTGCATTCAACCTTTTCAGGGCAACCACTATTCCATTGTCCATTGCTGCCATATATGCACTTCCAAAGGTCCCCTTTCCCAGAATTTCAGCTGTGGACCTCAACATAGCTTCAAGGTCAAATATAGGATTAAAACCTTGAATAAATACCAGCCCGGAGACTCTTTTCTCAAGAGTTTTTTCTTTATTTAGCAAATTTTCAACTGTGGGCAGAGGAGATGAACCTTGGGGGCTAGAAAATTCAGAAGGCACATTGAGGACCTGAGAATCCAAACTGAAATCAGATGATACAGAGCTGATGCTTGGGCTGCGATCATGAAACATTTGCCATAGCTCCTCTCTCCTTATCACGGCTGCCACTAGTCTCTCCCAATTGTCATATACATTTGACATCTCTCTTCCAGCTTCTGCCCAGAAAATCCTCTAGAAAACGTTGGTATTCTTGGAAATGTTCCGAGTCAACCATAGAATTATAGAACATCTAACGCGTAAACACTGTATTCAATCATTGACCTTTGCGGATGGTATTTCTTTTCTTTCTTTCAAAAATTATTATATAACATCACTCATCTGTGCTAGATATCATGTAGTCTTCAAATTACAAAGTCCGGTAACAAAGCATCCGATAAATTACTACACAACAACCTCCAAGAACAACTTCTGGGAAATTACAGAAAGCTGTCCAAGAACAACTTCCGGCGGGAGATCATTTTCACAATATAATTAGTGTAAAAAAGGGGGGCCAAAATGGGACTGTAGAATTAACATAAAATGATGGGTAAAGGGTTTCAAGGCATGATTTTCCCTGCATTATTATCATGTTACAAGAATTACTGGAAACATGTTTTCTCTGCATTGTTATGTCACAGGGATGGGGTGAACAACAGAAGACAATCCCAGTTATCTCAAAGTCAGGGACAGTAATCACTATAGACAAGTAGACAACAATTGGTTTAATCTCGCCCGTAACAATCCCATGTTTATGCACTAATATCCTCTATAATCTTCACTACTCAGGGCATCTTAGGTCTACGTTGGGGATCACTTGCGGTGCAAATCATCCCATTTTTCAGCAATCTCAGCAATGCATCCACGATAATGCCATCAGTCAGCAACTCTATATCAAACGCCCCCATCAGTCCGTTCATAACGAATAGCAGAATCAACCACACATTCGACTAGCTTGAAGGCCTTGCCATCATCTGCCGTCAGCATAGCTGGCTTTCTTGTGGCAAGTTCAAGTAGCACAGCGCCAAAGCTGTAAACCTCGGATGGTAATATTGCCTTAATGAAATTATTATAATTGTAACAACCAAAAAACATGAAGTTATCTTCCTTAATGAACAGAAAATTTAGAATCTCTTTCTCACATTCTCTAAATGAACCAAAATCTAAAATTGACTAAGATAAACTATGACATAAATTTTGAGATTAATTAGTTCTCTCTCTCGTTACTGCTCTCTTTTTAAGATACTATTACGTCCACTCAATTAGTAGATCACCCGCTAGGTTCACTGCTGGACATTTAAATGATAAATTACCAGTTTATCCAAGAAAATGCCACTGCTTCAGGGGAAAATCGCCATGACTTCGTGCTATAAACTAGGGATAAAGTTTGGTACAGGAATTAATTACACTGAAATTTTTCACTTGATTTTTGTTATATTGGTGGCAGAATGTGTTGATCAAGATTAAACTTGTTTATACAAAATCATGCTGCACTGAACTGATCATAATGTTGTTCATATGTGAAAAACACTGAAACCTATGTTTTTTATGGGTTTTCTGAGACGAAAGAACTTGTACAAAGCCCTTTCTCCCGAGTACAATGACAACTTCCATGCTGCGTGTTTCAATGGATAGGGCTATAGAAGAAGAAGAAAGACATGAATAATGGGGGAAATTAACTAGGAGATGCAAACAAGTTAAAGCAATGTAAGATGGTAAGAGGGAGATTGACTCGGTATGAATTAGAGGTAAAATGCTTTACCACAGACATTGGACTGTAGTTCATCAAAGAAAACAAGACGAGAAACTCTACTATCACCAGAGTTGGCATTAGTGTGGGCAAACAATCCTTCTTCGACTAGTCATGGCTCCCAAGCTTTTCCTGCTAATATCCTCTAGCATCCTCACTATTTCTGACATTTTAGGTCTATTCTTGGGAACACTTGCAGCACAATCCATTGCTATCTGCAAAATCTGCACCATTGTTTCCTCTTCATTGGGGTACCTCAACAATTCAACGTCGAAAATTTCATTAGTCCATTCCTCACAAGGAACAGAAGCAACCCAGTTGACTAGATCAATGACCTCCCGAGTCTTCAGAAAGTCTAGGTGGCTTTCCTGTAAGAAGTTCGAGTAGCAAGACTCCATAGCTGTAGACATTAGAAGTTTGGTGTCTATGACTGGGCACAATGCCCTAAAAATTGACGATGTGGCACCGGCATGATAGCCACTACTGCCATCAATCCAACATCTGAAATACACACATGATAGCCTTGTGCATTAATGAAAATGTTTCCGGACTTTACATTTCCATGAACAAGATTCTGGCCAGCTTGTGAATGGATGTAAGCAATACCCCTTGCCGCCCCAATTGCAATTCTTTGCCTGGTTTCCCAATCCAAAGTTTTTCTATTTGCAACAAAAATATTTCCTGCAAGATGACTAGACTCACGAGAATGCAATCAATTGAAATTTATTATGTTCAGAAGGTTACCAATATGTTTCTATGCATGAGCTTATAAACATAACATAAAGACGGAATTGAGTGAATTTAATAAAGATATGGAAGTGTGCTGCAGAAATTGACATGTTAAATTTTAAAATTTGCTTCCTGGGTTACGATTTTCCAACATTATTTCCATCGTTAGCTATATTACAGCATGAAACAGGATCTTATAAGCAACCACCTTGTGGAGCGAAATTGTGATAGCAAAAGATGGATCTAAAAACATAATAATGATGCAGTGGAGAAACAGTATTGTAATTCAGAATCCACAGGTTCATACACATACAGTGGAAATATGCTATTTCACTTACAATGAAGCGTGTGTGACACACTGGCCTGGCCATAGTAATCATACACCAAGAGCTTTTCGTCGGACGAATAGTAATATCCCATTAGTGTAGTAACATTTTGGTGCCGTAATCTTCCAATAACCTCCATTTGCTGCTGGACCTGTGAAATTCAGGAAAATGTTAGATGATTTTACGTTCCCGTGCACAAGCTTCCCACCACTTTGCCTGTGAATGTGAGCGATACCTCTTGCTGCACCCACTGCAATTCTCTACTTGAGCTCTATTGCTGCAGTTTTTCCTGCTTACATGGAAGAGAAAATGCATATGTAAATACAATCATATCTCCTGTAATAATTTAGTAGAAGGAAATTTCAGAAATTTGGTGTCTCAGTAGAAGCGATTTGATAATTTCAGAACATCACAAACCAATCTTCATAAACAACACCATATGAGCAAAGATCTTTATGCCATTACTTGCTTTTCAAATAACTTTGGACATAAATCTGATTATACGATTCTAATAAGACTGCCATCATGAGCTCTAAATATGCTACTGAAGACATATTACTCTGGAAGATGCCATTCAAATGACCAAAGACAAGTTGAATTAAGCAATTCATGAGTTTACTGACACATAGAAAGGAACAAACAATCTTCAAATGTTGTCATTTGTCAGTAGTTGAAAATTAAAAAACTCAAAAGAAAGCAACTTATAGCTGCTCACAACATACTATTTATGTTGTAATGAATTTTTCTTCAGACAAACTGAAAACATGGGAAGAAGAAAGAGTCCTGGTTTTCAACATACCATGTAACATTGCAGATACGCAACATATCTTCAAGGTCAAATATAGGATTAAAACCTTGAACAAATACCAACCCGGAGGCTCCTTTCTCAAGAAATTTTTCTATCTTCAGCAGATTTTCAAGTGTGCGCAGAGGAGACGAACTTCTGGGGCTTGAAAAATCAGAAGGCATGTCAAAGACCTGAGAATCCAAACTGAAATCTGATGACACGGAGCTGATGCTTGGGCTATGATCATGAAACATTTTCCATAGCTCCTCTCTCTGTATCACGGCTGCCACCGGCCTTTCCCAATTGTCATATACATTCGACATATCTCCTCCAGCTTCCACCCAGAAAATCCTCTAGAGAACTTTGATATTCTTGAAAATGTTTCAACCATAGAAAACAAACATTGACATTGACCTTTGCGATGGTATTCCTTTTCTTTCTTTGAAAAAGTATATAATATCAAACAACTTCCGGAGATCGGAAGAGAATAGTGGAAGATTTATGCGTTGTCTTAGTATATAAGAAAATACCATTGATATAACAAAAATGTACCACATATACAAAGACAAGCGGCCCATATGCTATTTTATAACCTTTTTTCTGTAACTTCTACTCATCAATTTTCTTGCCACCGAATTGTTGCTTTAATTACAACATTCACAAACTTCAGCCTCTTTACTGCAACTTCAGTTCAACATGCCAGTGCTTCGGCTACCCTGTATGAGGCCTTGAGTATTGCTCTGCGTCCAAGGATCACCACAGTTGGCCCCAAATATCATCCAGGTCAAGAAAGGGATTAGCACCAACTACTACAAACTTCTGATGCTCGGTTACAGGGTGTAGTTCTCCTCTATTGATAGTCCTAATGCAATCCATAGTCTTCACTACTTTGGCCATTTTATGTCTCTTGGAGGGAGTTTTTGCAACACAACTCATTGCTATTTTCAAAATCTTCACAACCTGTTTTTGAATCTTTAGATTCCAAAAGAGTTCTGCTTTGAACAATCACCCTCTGATGTACCAAGTGCAATCCTTAGGCACTCCAATCTAGGTTAGCACAGTTCACTCTAGATTTTCCTTTAAAATATGAGAAAATGAAGCAGATTATTAGTCAGTTTATCCAGCACACTGATACAAAGACATTCTACTGATTGAGAGTTTCACAGTACCATCAAAAAGAACAGCCGAAGATTAATATACAATTAAACAATGAACCTGCTAGTGAAATGGATTAATCTAGTTACTGGTACAAGACATTCTCACAAATAACTACATCGTATTACCAGGGTTGAATGTCCACGTACATTTCTAGTTGAGTAGGTATTAACTTGGTTTTCAGCATTTATATATGCTGACTGAAGTGTGAACACCCAATTTTTAACATTGTGGTTTTCAGCATTCTCTGAAAATGATGAATATCGACCCTTGAATACCAGTGCTATCTCGGGCTGATAAACACAATGGTTTTAACTTTTCTTGGAGTTTCCTACTTCTCTCCTCTCTCTGTGTATACACACACACACACACACACACACACACACATATATATGTATATATTCTGGAATTCACACACTCCAGAAAATGAATAAGTTAACACAAAAATACTGGTATATAAACAAAGTTTTGGAATTTAAATGAAGGTACAAAACAATGATTGAGGCCAGATTTTCAGAAACAAGAAAATGGTGCAAAATAAGTTTCTTCATCAAAAGATTGAATCTAGTAAAGTACAATGAAAATGCTTTACCGCCGATTTTGGTAGGTATTTCACCAAAAGACGAGAACTTGGGAAACTTTATGTCACACTTCAGAGAGTAATTCCTAAGAGAGGATTCATCAATATACAAAAATGACAAACTCGACTCTATTAACAAAGCTGGTATCAGTACAGGCAACAAGCACTCATCTAATCTTTTTTCAGCTAATCTTCAGCTTGCCAATGTCCTCTAACATCCTCAGTACTTCAGCCATTTTTGGTCTCTTTCTTGGGTTTTTGGCAACACAACACATCCCAATTTCCAACATCTTTTGGTTGGAATCGCCCAACAGCTTCCCACCAAACATGTAAGGAAGATTGTTAAAAATAAAAAATTTGATAAGCTCGACAATATGATTGCCACCTTTGGCATGTAAAGGCGACACTCCAGTGACAAGTTCGAGCAAAAGGATTCCAAAACTATAAATATCAGATGCTTGGGACACGTCTAGGGTGCTCTTGACTTCTGGGGCATGGTACCCTGCAGTTCGCATGAGTGGTCTTTTTATCATGTTTGCAATGCCAAGATCAGACACAAACCCATACTGCTGTGAATTAAGAAAAATGTTGGACGAACTTATGTTCCCGTGGAAAAGCTTCCCGCCATTTTGTGTGTGAATATGAGCGATACCTCTTGCTGCACCGACTGCAATTCTTAATCGAGTTTCCCAGTCTAAATGAACCCGATTCTGGCCTAATTTCCCTGCATATATGAGTAAAAAGATTGGTCATCTGGTTCATGTTTCTTTTAACTACTGGCTACTGGAACACAATATACTGATAGAGGCTTGGATATAGTGGGTATCAGAAAGAGCATGCTAAAGTAAACTACTTTGAAGGCATAACCACTCTGTAAGTGGTTCTATAGAAGCAAATTGTTGCTACCGAAATCACTAGTTTCTTGATAATTCTTCTTCACCTAATAACTATGCAGAAACAAGAAATTAACTTCTGAAATTTGACGTACCGTGTAACATTGCAGATAAACTGCCTTTACTGTAATGATCATAAACCATAAGCTTTTCGTCGTTGGAGTAATAGTAAGCTCTCAGTGCAGCCACATTTTCATGTCTAACATTTCCAATAATCTCCATGTGTTTCCTGAACTTCGTTTCAGGCATATATGCTACTTTCAATCTTTTGAGCACAACTGTGATTCCTCTATCCATTGCTGCAACATAAGCACTTCCAAATGTTCCCTTCCCCAGCAATTTAGCAGAAGAGAACGTATCTTTGAGGTCAAAAGCCGGATTAAAATCCTGCATAAATACCAGCCCAGAAACCTCTTCCTCAACTGATTTTTCTGTCATCTGAGAATTTCTGCCTTTTGGCTTACGTTGCTGCTGGTACTGAGATGAACCTCCGGGACTTGAAGAACCCACGGGAACATCAGGGAGTGGAGAATCCAAACTGAAATCAGATGATTCAGAACTGATGCTTGGACTCCGATCGTGAAACATTTGCCATAGTTGCTCTCTCCGTATCACAGCAGCCACTAATCTCTCCCAGTGGTCATACACATTATTAGACATCTCTCTTCCACCTCCAGCCCTGAGATTCTGCTGGAGAATATAGATATACTTGTAAATGATCCAGTCCAATGCTAGAATTATTCAAAATTAATGACGTAATCCTAACATTCAACCGGAACAGAAAATAAATATTGGCATTGACCAAGTGCAAAGCATTCTATTCTTTACTTAAAAAATTATTTCAGTCTAATTTGACCCTGCCGTGAGATTGTGTACGGAGGGGGGAAAAAAAACTGTTAGGTGAGATTGCCGGAAGACCGGACCCTGATGCTGTAAACACATTCTAACAGCTGAACATCGAGATTGAAGTGAGACACCAAATTATCCTTTTGAGTAAATCGGAGAAATATTCACCAACCTCTGACCTTCATTGCAGTATTGAAAATGATAGATCTCAGACATCTGTCTTTGAAATTCAGCGCTGAAAATCATCTAGAGCAGGTATACTTGCAACTTATCAATGTTAATACTTGAGATGTTAATTCACAGTGTCACAATCCCAATATTCACAAAAACATTTTCTTTATTTGGGATTGTCCTAAAGAGGTGGAATGATTCAATTTCAGCGCCGAAACTCAGCTATACTAGGAAGTCTGTTTTTCGTCCATATAAAAAGTGGAAACCTTAAATAAAGACTTGAAGAATGAGAGAACATCTAGCCAATATCAAAATCCTAGTTAATAAAAGCTTGTACTAATATCCAGCCATCTAGTATAATTAGGTATAAAATTTTATTAAAGAAAACGAAGATAAAACTATTTGATCAACCAAACAATATGACCCACAATTTTCTAGGAACAATTGAAGAATTACAACGCTGTTAAAAACGAAAATAATAACCAGGAGAGAAAACTATATCACATAAACTAATCTCAAGGAACACGAATCCATTTAAGAAACTGAGGATCCAATATGAGCCACAGGTGGTGTTAAACTTGGTGTTGAACCTGGTGACTTTGTTTCAGAGGATGCCCGAGTGCCCGTATTGACATTTCTAATATCCTCAACCATTTTTACCACGTCAGACATTTTCGGTCTTTGTTCTGGCATTTTTGCAACACAACTCATTCCTATTTGCAGCATTGCTACCATCTCTTCCTCTATATTAGGATACCTCAAGAGCTCAACATCGAATACTTCGCCAGTCCATTCCTCACGAACAACAGAGTGGACCCATCTAACCAAGTGAATGACCTCATCACCACCCGTGGTATGGACGGGTGACTTCCCGGTGAGTAGTTCAAGGAGAAGGACACCATAACTATAGACATCAGATGCTTG